>WNWU01013905.1:461506-490620 GCA_012654045.1 Ptyas mucosa | reverse complement strand
TCCGGAGAAGGGCGGTATATAAATCAAATTTTTTAAAAAAACAAAAATGCATGCATGATGGACTGACTTGGGTTAGAGCCAAATTATATGTACCCTCAAGCTTGAGTAGCACCATTTTAAAAGGTGCTCATGATTCTAAATCGGCAGGTCATTTTGGATTTGTAAAAACCATGCACTTGGTAAGAGACAGTTTTGGTGGCCTCTCTTGAAAAAAGACATTGAAAGATATGTGACCAGCTGTCTAATTTGTGCAACGGCAAAGATACCACCTGGGGAAGCTTACAGGACTTTTGTGTCCAGTCCCCAGGCACCATGGAAAGAAATATCTATGGACTTTATTGTGGAATTGCCTGAAATTGGGGGTAACACTGTTATTTGGGTTGTTACTGATCTTTTTTCAAAACAGGTGCACTTTGTCCCCTGCCCCAAGATTCCTTCTGCAAAGGTGCTAGTTGAACGTTTCATACAACATGTATATAGCTTGTACAGTGCATCTGAGCACATTATTTCAGATAGAGGAGTGCAACTGACATTACAATTTTGATGGGAATTTTTAAAGCTGTTGGAAACCTCCCAGGGCTTAAGCTCCTCCCATCCCCCCAAATTAACGGGCATGTGAGAGGACCAATTTCGTCCTGGAACAGTACCACAGATGCTACGTTAATTACCAACAGCACAATTGGGCTGACCTTTTGCCTTTTGCAGAGGTAGCATATAACAATTCTGTGCATAGTTCACCCCATCTAAGATGGCCTCTGGTCAGGACTTTGTAGCTATGTAGCTATGCCAGAGCCGCCTCAAGAGAAACCTCAAGTACCCTCCTTAGTGGAGTGGATAGCACAATTGCAGAACACTTAGCCAGTAGTCTGTAAGGCCCTGGAGGAGTCACGTCAGGCACATAAGAAACAAGCTGACAAAAAATGTGTGAAACGAAAAGGTTTTAAAGTAAGTGATAGGGGTTGCCTCTCCATGAAGTACTTACAGTCCTCGCAACAGTCAAAGAAACTGGTTCCTAACTATGCGGGGCCATTCCCCATTGCTAAAATAATTAACCCAGTCACTATACACTGGAGTTGCCTAAGAATCTTAAACATATTCACCCTGTGTTTCACTAGAGTTTATTGAAACCTGAAACTGTTACCTCTTTGCCCTTCACGGACACCCCTCCTGTGCCTGTTTCCATTGAAGGAGAGCAGCATTTTGAAATTAAGGAGATTCTGGATTCCAGGAGACATAGAGTCCAATATCTCATTGCGTGGAAACATTTTCCCACAGCACAATCTAAATCAGTGGATGCCGAACATGTCTAAGCACCTAAACGCCTCCAAATCTTTCACAGAAAATATCCTGACAAACTCTGAATGAATCACTGTATTCTTTTGAGGTGTCTTAACTGTCTTACCCGTGTAAATTTCTTAAGCATGTTATATGACTAAAGCCTCTGTTATGGGGGACCAAATGTCAGCTAACTAGCTGCTTGTTGCCATGGAAATGGGGGAGAGGGCTCAGTGGAGATATTTTTCTTTGTAGCTTTGCAAGTACCAGTCTGAGTTTTGCTTATCTTCCCAAGGTCATTTCTTCTAGCTTTGGTATGAAATAGCCAGAGACGATACACTTGAGTCAAAGACTTTCTCAAAACATTTCCTGGCCGGTGCTTGCCCTCTTGTTGCCTAGCTGTAAGGGGGTTGGCTTCCAGGATTTGTTTCAATTCGGGGCTTCACATGCTTTTGCCTCAGATCTTGCCTGACTCAAGTTGTATTCAATTCTTTCCTAGTAAAAGTACCTTTTCTTTAACTCTATGGAGCCAAGTCTAGGAATTGGATAGAGGCAGCCCTGACAGTCAGTGTCTGTTGCAACTGAATCTCTCAACATTTTACTACCCCATAGCTGTCCTCTTGTTAAAAAGCTGAGAAATTCTGAGTGCGTAACACCATCAGAAAAGAAAAAGAAAACATGCTCTAGCCCCAAATCCATTGAAACAAATGAAGGCAACACCAAGTTGATTGATGAAACAGATGGGCAACCTCAATACCACCACATTGGAGTGCCTGGTGAAGAGTCAAATAACCAGACAAATCAGACAAAACACTAACAGTAGGAAATCAATATGGTTAAGAACTTAATGGATCAAACAAGTTGTCTTGCTGAGTATAATCTTCAAGGAAAATCCAAGTTGCCACATACACCTGAATATATCAGGTTCCCGCAATCTGATGTCTGCGCCAATTTCCTGACCTGCTGCTCAGACATTCCTCCGGATGGGTAGCTTCACATGTTGATTGGTTGTACTGAGTGCCAATCATTTCCTCGGTAGCTGGTCACGCTGTCCTTCCTGTTTCCCAGCAGTCTTTTTCACTCAGTTGATGGTTTCACACTCGAGTGCCTTTCTCTACTAATTTTTTCAATTTGTTTAATTCTATTTCTCTTTTAAAATATTATTTCTTTTCATTTGGGAGGACTGCGCATCATGGGAGATCATTCTTTTTCGGCTGGGCTCGTGAGTAGGCATTTCGGGGCTCCGATCGCCTCGCGGCGCTTTTCTCGGCAGTTAACTTCGGCTGGCTTGCCGGGAGCCGATTGCTTTACTAATTGTTGGCCGCGGGCGTAGCAGGACTGGCTCAGCTATCTAGTCTCGCTCTGCAGTCCTCTCTGGCATTTCTAAGCGGCCGTAAAAGTCCCTGCCGGCTGGCATACTTTTTTCAAGCGGGAAGTGCCTTGCGGAGGTTGCGGGATCCCGGCTTCATCCAATTGCGATTTTGTTTCCTTGGTGCCTCATCCGAAGAAGTGTGGAGAGGTTTGCAGCCGCCATTTTGGCACCGCCATTTTGATTTGATTGGCGCCCTTTTTTTCGTAGTTATTTCAAGTGGAGCCTCATCTTTGCTGAGCTGCAATTACAGGTTGGGATGCTGTCCGCTTTACCTGATCATCATTCTGCTCCAGGTTCCAGCATCTGTGCTTTGGAAAGGGAAGTAATTGGCTGACCTTTTTTTCTACTTCGTTGTTTGTATATTCTTCTATATATAAAAAAAAAAAGAAAAGAAAGAAAGGGGAGAGTTGGCTGCAGTTCATTTGTATATATTTCTCTATTTCCCTCAAATTGATTCTATAACATTTTGCTCTATTTCCAAAAAAAAAAAATACATAAAAGAGAAAAAACCTACAAAAACATTTTTATAATAGAAAAAAGAAGATAGGGACAGACTGTGACTCTTTTGTATATACATCCTTTCTACACTTATTGGATTTTATAAAAAAAAATGTGGGGGGGAAACAATTGTGTATATATATATATATAAATATATCTGATGTGGAATTGTCCTCTGATCTGGAGCAGGATCCATCCCCTAGCCCTGCCCCCTCTTCCAGAGGGGCAAAAGGAAAAAAGTTTAAGGCCCCTAAAGCCAAGTCCATGCCTGCCACTGATAAATATGTTTTGAGGAGGCACAATGTCTTAGAACGAGTTTTTTCTAAAGCCCAAAAGGATGCTCAAGTTCCTCTTGTGCCTGAAGTTATTGTGCAGGCCCCTGGGGCCCAGGGTGTATCCAGACAAGTGGCTTCCCCTGAGTGTGGACCCTACCTGTGAGAGTGCTCCAGCTTCTCAAGATGTAGTTCTCCTGCCTAGGGAACATTCTTGTACTCCTGTTGCAGCTAGCCTATGTCTCCACAGCCTCGCTCTGTGCCAGAAGCCACCTTTACTCCTACAGCTGCCGGCCTTCGTCCTGAGGAAGGTCAAGCGCCTCTTCAGTTCATGGACTTTAATTCATTGGTATCTCAAGCTATTTCTCGTATTTTCCAGGTTGGCTTACAGCAGACTGGATATATACTTCCCCCTGAGTACAACACTAATGTTCCGTATCAGTTACCTGTGCCTCAGATGCAGCACACACCTTCTTCTGATTCGTGTGAGCCGATGGTGGAGCATGCTCGGGAGGAGGAGTTTCTTGATGAATGCGAGTTGTCAGGAGAGGAAGAGGAGTTGCCGGATAAGCTGGCCTTTCCAGGCTTGTTTAAGCCGTCCTTGTTCTAGTAGCTCTTGCGTAAGGCTAAGGCTGCTACCAATATGGGGGAAGCCCTTAATCAACCTTCTATGTCTCAGGCTCAGCCTAACATTAGTGATAATTTGTTTCTCTTGCCTAAAGCCGATTGTGATTTTGTACCTTGTCCAGATCTCTTTGCTCAGGTCATCCAGAAGCCGTGGGAGCATCCCACTTCACTCAATGGTCCGAATTCCTTTGACAAGAAGCTTTATTGTTCGGCTCCAGAACTGGATGCCCTACTGCAACTGCCATCTGTAGATGAACCGGTGGCTGGCCTTACTTCATCTTCAGTGCTCGTCGGAGAGGTTGGTGATGGTTTAAAGTTTGAAGATAAGAGAGCGGAGATGGCCTTTCGTAAGACTCACCAGGCTTCAGCCTGGGCTATTCGCATGGCGACCTCGTCCTCCTTTTTCAATAGAGTGTCTTTAGTTTGGCTGCGGCAATTGAGGGAGAGATTGCCCCAGGACAATGCTCGGCTTCAACAGGATGTGGTGAAGCTCGTTGCAGCAGCCGAATATTCGGCGGATGCTTCACTTGATGCCGCCAAGTTCGCTTCTCGGGCCTTGGCCTCCACTGTTTCTTCCCATCGCTTGCTTTGGCTATGCAATTGGAGAGCTGACATGAAATCGAAGTGGCGCCTTACTGCAGCTCCCTATAAAAGCCCTGCTCTCTTTGGCGCTTCCCTCGACTTTGTTCTTGTGGAAAACAGGGACAAGAAGAAGGTCTTGCCTTCCGCTGGCAGGCGTTCAGATCGCAGATACTCTCCTTATCTGAGGCAGCCCTTTCGGGGTGACCAAGGAACTGGCAGTTCCTCTTACCATCGATCCCCATCATACTCTTACCAGCCAGCGTCGGACCAGGCCTCCTTTCGGGACCGAGGTAGACATCAGTCCAATTTCCGCTGTCCCTTCCGAGCTGCCTCTTCCGGTTACTCTCGCCGAGGCAAGTGACTCGCAGCCTTGGGCTCCCATCGGAGGAAAGCTACAATCGTTCTACCACCAATGGGAAGTCACCACCTCAGATGCATGGATCATACACACAGTCTCCAATGGTCTGTCTCTAGAGTTTCTTTCCAGCCCTCCCACCTTTTTTCTGCCGCGCCTATGGCCTTCTCAACCGGCCAAGCGTCGTCCACTGGTCCTGGAAATCCAACATCTTCTCCAAATAGAGGCGATAGACCAGGTTTCACAGGTCGGGACCGGCTTCTACTCAACCCTCTTTCTGGTTCCAAAATCAGCAGGGAGTTGGAGGGGTATTCTCAACCTGAAGCGACTCAACACTCATTTGGTTTATCGCCGCTTCAAAATGCACTCCCTCAAGTCTCTTCTGGGTTGCATCCGACAGGGAGATTTTATGCAGTCAATAGACTTGAAAGAAGCCTATCTTCATGTGCCTGTCCACCCATCACACAGACGGTTCCTGAGATTCGTCTTCGACAGCGACCATTTTCAATACAGAGCAATGCCATTTGGCGTCTCTTCAGCACCGTGCACCTTCATGAGGATTCTGGCAGCTCTAGCAGCGTCGCTCCGGAAGGTGCCGGTTCGCCTGGTCTGCTATCTAGACGACATCTTGATTCTATCATCCTCAACATCTCAAGCAGACTTGGACAGACACAGGGTCATCCAGACTCTGCAAGACCATGGGTTCACTCTGAACATGGACAAAAGCCACTTGTGCCCCACTACCAGGATCTTGCACCTGGGAGCGGTCATAGACTCTGTTCAGGGTCAGGTTTTCCTGTCTCCCGACCATCAGTCCAGCATTCGAGACCTGGTCACACAAATCTTATCGCTCCAGAAGTCTCCTCTGTTTCTCCTGTCCCAGCTTCTGCGGAAACTCATATCCTGCATTGGCATAGTTCCGTGGGCCCAGTTCCACCTGCCTCTCCTGCAATGGTTCCTCCTTCTGTTTCAACGACAGGGAAGGGGGGAGTCTCTCTCAAAGGTCAAGATACCAGCTCAACTGCGTCTTTCGCTCCATTGGTGGCTCTCTCCGGCTATCGAACGGGGTTCTCCCTTCCTGGACCAGGAGCGGATCATCTTGACCACAGATGCCAGTCTTCGCGGGTGGGGAGCCCATCTTCAATCCTACCTCGCACAGGGCACCTGGTCTCCAGCGGAAGTGCTCCACAGTATCAACTGGCTGGAGCTGCGAGCGGTGCGACTTGCACTGGCTCATTTTCATCATCTGGTTTTCCACCAGCATGTTCTCGTTTTGATGGACAACACCACCACAAAGGCCCACATCAATCGTCAAGGAGGCACCTGGTCCTTGTCGTTGATGGAGGAGACAAAGAGGTTGATGTCGTGGGCCGAGTGCCATGTCTTGTCTCTGACAGCCGAACACATTTCCGGCAAGCTGAATCAGGAAGCGGATTGGCTCAGTCTGGGCCAGTTGGACCAGTCAGAGTGGAGACTGGATCCTTGTCTCTTCCAGGAGCTCTCTCGCCGATTCGGGAATCCGATTCTGGATCTTTTTACAACCCCAAACAACACCCAACTGCCGAGGTTCTTCTCCCGATTCCCATCACACGGTGCAGAAGGTCACGACGCCCTTCGATCCCCGTGGCCACGGAGTCTCCTTTACGCCTTTCCCCCAGTTCCGCTTATACCCAGGGTCATTTGGAAGGTGATCAAGGAGCAGGCAGACATTCTTCTGGTGGCACCGCATTGGCCCCGACGGGCATGGTTCGCCGATCTTCTTTCCTTGTCCGTCAAAGACCTGTGGCAGATCCCGTCCAGCCGGATCTCTGTCTCAAGGCGCCGTCCGACATCCAGAGCCAGAATGGCTTCAGCTGACCGTTTGGCGCTTGAGAGGATACGCCTAACTAAAGGTCTTCTGTCTGGTGAGGTAATTTCTGTCATCCAAGTGGCCAGGCGACCATCGACGGTCCGCATCTACAATGCCTCTTGGCGGGCCTTTGCAGATTGGTGTGCCCATCACCATGTGGACCCTACATCTGCAACTGTACCAGAAGTCTTGCAGTTTCTTCATGCCGGTTTTGCCAGAGGTCTGGCTACATCTGCACTTCATCGGCAGGTTGCAGCCTTGGCTACGGTGCTCTCAGGGGATACCCAACAATCCTTGTCCCATGATTCACGGATCAGGTCATTTCTCCTTGGCACATCGAATCTTCGGCCCCCGACAGTTCACCGATATCCCACCTGGGATCTCACACTGGTCCTACAAGCATTGACATCTGCTCTGTTTAAATCTCTCAATACGGTCTCGCTTCACTATCTCACTTTGAAAGTTGCCTTTTTGCTGGCAATTACTTCTGCGCGTCGTGTTTCCGAGATAGCGGCTTTTTCCATCAGGAGCGATCTCTGCATTATTCACCTGGACCGTGTGGTCCTCAGATTGGACCCGGCGTTTATTCCAAAGATTAATTCTCATTTTCACCGTGCACAGGATATCATCCTTCCGAATTTTTGCTCAGACCCCAAACATCCGTCAGAGAGATGTTGGCACACTCTGGATGTGCGTAGGGCATTAAAGAATTATATCCATCGGATGGCCTCCTTTCATAAGACTGAGGCGCTTCTTGTGTCGTTCCTGCCTTCTTCCCTTGGTCTGAAATTTTCGTCAGCGACGGTGGGCAGTGGCTCAAGGCCTGTATTTCTAGAGCCTACGAATTGCGGGGTGATCCTGTTCCAGGTCATATCCTTCCTCATTCCACATGCAGTGCTGCCACTTCGGCGGCCTGGGCCACCCAGGCGTCCATTGACGACATTTGTCGTGCAGCCACTTGGTCTTCACTTTCTTCTTTCGTTAGACATTATCGTTTAGATGTTTATGCTTCAGCTGATGCTGCTTTTGGCAGACGAGTTTTACAGGCGGTGATTCCTGCCCAAGGCCGGGTGGAGGCTTCGATTCCCGCCCAGAGGACCTAAGCTTGGGTATATCCCATCCAGAGGAATGTCTGAGCAGCAAGTCAGGAAATTGGACGTTGCTTACCTGAATGTCCCATTTATGATTGCTGCGAAGACATTCCAGCCCGCCCGTATCTCGCCTCTTCTGGCCTTGGGTGGGGTTGTTTCCTTTTCTATTTCTCTGCAGTTGGTGTCCTTCTAGGCCCTTCAGAGGTTGGAGTCATCTCGTTTCCGTTGATCGCCTTGGTGAAAAAGACTGCTGGGAAACAGGAAGGACAGCGTGACCAGCTACAGAGGAAATGATTGGCACTCAGTACAACCAATCAACATGTGAAGCTACTCATCCGGAGGAAAGTCTTCGCAATAATCATAAATGGGACGTTCAGGTAAGCAACGTCCATTATCAGCAGTTGCTGGGACCACAGATCTGGAGACACCAATACCAGACCAGAGTCTGTAAAATACTGAGAATACCAGTATAAAACAAGGCATATTTCCATTTAAATCTCTATATCAACACCTTAACAACAACAAAAAACTTTATAGTGCAGTCTCATCCACTTAAGTTAGCTGACTGAAGTGTTCCAATAGTACTCTATGCTGATGAGGTGCTACTGCTTTTTGAGGTTAGTTAATTAGTGTAATGAACATTTACACATTATTAAAGTATCAAAGTAAAGATGTTTGCAAAAAGACCAAAGCTGTAGAAGCAGTCAACACATGGGCAAACAAGTAGAACAGGTGTAATGTTTCAATTATATTCTACTCCATAAGCTTATATATTCTACTCCATAGATAATATGAAGTCACACATGGAGTATATATGATTGGCAGGACAAAGGAAGGCAAGATCCCTTCCCATAACTTGTACTAATTACAGAGTTGAATCAGTACAATTTTGATTTTAGAGCAATTCTCCGTATTGATGGAGACAGCAGCCAGGAATGGGTTGTACTCGTCTGTTCAGATTGAAGGACTGAGTCTGTCAGAGTTGTTAAGTCCCACCCCTGTTGCTAGGGGCTTCCAGTTTTTGACACAGTCCTTCAGACTGGACGGACGTGTTGTGAGCTTTCTCCTCATTCCTGGATTTTTGTCTTTCACCTGATACTGGACTTCGTCTTTCTGATCTTCATCTGTGAGTTGGAAAAACATTTTCATCTGTTATTAGAATTTCCTCTCCCCGCCGGCTAGAGCTTTGGCTCTTGCTGTGGCCAGGGGCCTCTCAGCTGTCTGCAGAACATTTCTGACCAGTTCTGCTTTCAATCCTATTCAACTGCAGGCATTCTAGGATTTTATTAGTGGAGTCAAGTGCTCCCAAAGACAGCTGAGAGTCGGATAGTGGAGCTTGGTGCTCCTGAGACCAGCGGGAGGCTGACATTCAAAGTGCTTACCGAGGGCTTGCCGGGTGGCCATTTTGAACAACGTGCTCACCGCCCAGCTCTAGGAACTTATTGCGGAGCTTTGCATTCCCATTTTGGCCGGCCTATATTTTTGGCCTCAGCCTCTGCTTCCCGCGAGCAAGCAGAGTTAACAACACCAGCTGGGAGAACTGCTGCCTAGCTTTGGAGCTTCACACTCCAATTTTATTCACATCAGGAGCAGGGCGCATCAAAGAGCTTCACACTCCCTCATTCCATGTGACAGCCGCCAATTTGTGCCTTTGATCTAGTGTAGCCACTGCATAGCCTCGAGGCTCTGTGCTCCCTCGTAATCAACTGGAGTGGCAGTGTGGGCATTGAGCTTCGTGCTCCCCCCTCCCAACTGGCAGACACCCTCTTTCTTCCTTGTGTTTCACTCGCTGATTGTCGCTGCCTTCAATCGGGGCTTCGTGCTCCCTACTAATTATCAGGGGCGGTGGTGTGGTGCATTGCAGAGCTTAGCACTCCCCACCTTCCATCTGGCAGCTGCCATTTTGTGTCGTCCTGACCATTTCACCGCCGGCGGTATTTTCACTGCCTAAAGGAGTCTGAGCTCCAACTTTAAGGGCGGAAGGAAGTTTGTCGTTGAAGCCCTCTGCACTGTTTGCCCTAATGCTGTGGGAAGCCTAGAGCTCCCATCTTCCTGCTACTGGCTGAGGGGTTCTCATCAGCTGTCCTCATTGCCACCATGCCTAAGGCATTGGCCAAGTCCAACAGAGTCGGGAAATCAGAGTCACCCCAGAGGGCAGATACAGGCCCAATAGACAGCGGGCCTTCTAGCTCAACTCCTGCAGGGCACAGCTGGGCTCCCAAATGTACCACCACAGCTGCTTCAAGATCTAGCCGCATAAATACAGTTTCTAAAGTATCCCTTTGGGATGAGCAATGGCAGCATCAGGCCCTTCAAAGAATATGTAACAGGGCGGTCAACACCACACCCTCTACTTCGGCTTCTCTGCCTGATCCAGGTCGCGCCGCAGTGGCTTACCTGCGCGAGGGTACACTGATTGGATCTCCTGATCAAATTTCGCTGCAGGGCTGTCCCATTTCTATTCCTATGTCCGCGCTGTGGAAAGGATCTCCTTCTCTGGACCCTCAGTCACTGAGGGGAGCTCCCAGTCAGGATCCTATATTAGATCCTCAGGCAGCGGCTAACGCTTTCATCTACCTGGCCAGACACCTTCGGAACGGTCAGGTGTCTCAGACACTAACGCTGACCCTGATATTGATGACTATCAATTGCATGCTGACCCAGGCTTGCCCACTCAGTCGCTTGTGAGCCATCCAACTCTCCTGGATCTGAGGGAGTGGATCCGGATCTCTCTGATGACGAGGGACTATAGCCCGAGCAACCAGCATTCACTGGGCTCTTTCCACCAAATATTTATAAATCTTTACTTTTCAAGGCCACCAACATGGCGCACCTTGGGGCACCGGCTGAATAATCTGGGGCTACATCCTCCTGTGACGCAGTGGATCCACTTTTTTCTGAACCAGATCAGGCAATGGATACTATTCGTCCCCCCACGCCTTTTTGTGGATGTCGTCAAGCAGCAGTGGACATCATCAGGTTCGGCTCCTCTTCCTTCATCCGCAGACAAATGATACTTTAATGTGGGTCCCGAGTTGGCATCAGTACTGCAGACACCACCTGTGGATGCACCTGTCGCTGCTTTACTGTCCACTTCCTTTCTTCTGGGACAACCAGAGGAAGGTTTGCGTCTGGAAGATAGGCAGGTGGAACAGGCACTTCAGAGGGCCCACCAAGGGGTGGCCTGGGCTATCTGCTCCACCTCTACAATCTCCTTCTTCAACAGAGCAACATTGCTTTGGCTTAGGCAATTGCAAGATAAGATTCCGGCGGAGGACCTCAGAATTCATCAAGATCTTAACAAGTTTATTGCAGCAGTACAATTTTCGGCTGATGCGACCTTGCATGCCACCCGTTTTGACTCCAAGACCATGACGTCTGCTGTGGCTGCTCGCCGCTTGTTTTGGTTATGAGGTTGGCAGGCAGATGCCCACATATGGTGTCTGGCTTCCTCCCCCTTCACTGGGGCAGCTTGTTTGGGGAGGCTTGCTTTACAGCCTCTGCTCATTGAAACTAAGGACAAGCAGAAGTTCTTGCCTACTGCCCAATGAAGGAGGGACTCCCGTTACATTCCGATCTCCCGTCACCCCCCCCCCCATTTTGGAGATCTGATTGGGGTGCTGGTTCTTCAAGATTCCAGGGGACCTTCAGAGGGGTCACCAAGACAGGTCATCACAAGGTAGACTCTTTCTAAATAAGCAGCCCTTTCGAGGGGGAGGGAGTCGTTCGCTCTGGCACCATCTACATTGTAAAATGTAGCGGCGTGCTCTGAGTGGAGACAACTTCTCCTCCAGGGTCATCCGGACTATTCAGGCTTCTTGGAGGCCTTCTACAGAGCGAATTTATTCTGCCACTTGGTGGGCATTTTGTAATTGGTGTGACTGTATGAGTGTTTTCCCTCTCCAGGCATTGATAGCCCAGATCTTGGAATTTCTCCAGGATGGACTGGATAGTGGGTTATCGCCCAACACCATTAGGAGGCAGGTGGTGGCTTTCTCAACTGTTTTGACTTGTGGGTCCCTTACTTCTTTATCCCAGCATCCCACCATACGGAGATTTCTGAGGGGTGCCACTAATTTATGTCCACCTGTTGTACACAGGTACTGCACCTGGGACCTATCTGTTGTGTTGAACTCTCTTATGAGAGCCCCGTACGAGCCCTTACGGGCCACCAGCCTCCGACTTTTGACATGTAAGGTCGCCTTTTTGGTGGCAATTACCTCTGCCAGGTGGATTTTGGAGATTGCTGCCCTTTCCATGTGAAGTGACCTCCATGTTTTCCACACTGATCGTGTGGTCCTTTGCCTCGATCCCCCCTTTCCTCCTAAGATAAATACACCTTTTCATCGCATGCAAGAGCTAATCCTGCCCGATTTCTGCCCTCATCCTGCTCACTCCTTGGAACGCCGTTGGCATACTTTGGACGTTCGTAGGGCTCTTCAGATATATATTAAGAGAACTGCTGATTTACGAAAGAAAGAGTTGTCTTTTATCTCCTTTCTCCCAGTCTCTTTAGGTTGCAGGGTGATACCTTCTACCATTGGCAGATGGATTCAGCAGACAATTGCCAAGGCATATGAGCTACATTCTCTACTGAGACCCATTCAACTGATGGCACATTCTACACGCAGTGCGGCCACGGCAGCGGAATGGGCCACACAGGCATCCTTGCTTGAGATCTGCAGGGCAGCGACTTGGACTTCCCCTTCACCTTTTATTAAATTCTATAAAGTTGACAAATTTGCCTCAGCTGAGGCAGCATTTGGACGTAGGGTCCTGCAGCAGGTTCACATGGAGGAGAGTCTTCTGACCAGACAGAGCCGGCCCGTACTTAGGGACTGTAAGCTTTGATATGTCCCATTCCTGGTTGCTGTCTCCACCAATATAGAGAAGGGGTGTTGGTCTTACCTGAGACGCACCTTCTTGTTGAGTGGAGACAGCAGCCAGCCCCACCCTTATTCTGTCTGGTCTTCATGGCTAATAATTTTTTCCTTTCTTCCGACACGTTGAATCGTTTCTTCATCTTCGCTGGAAGCCCCTAGCAACAGGGGCGGGACTTAACAACTCTGACAGACTCAGTCCTTCAATCTGAACAGACGAGTACAACCCATTCCTGGCTACTGTCTCCACTCAACAAGAAGGTGCGTCTCAGGTAAGACTAATGCCCCTTTTACATCTGAGGTGTGCATTAAGCACAGCTTTATGACTGGAGGCTGAAATGCTGAAAGTTTGCAAATTGTCAATTATCCTCCCCCCCGCCCCGGCACTCCGATTACTGGTACTTTGCATCTTCAGTAATTTTTCATCCAGATGGAAACTGGAATTAAACTCTTGTTTTGTAAGCTTACCTCAATTGCTTCTTTCCTTGCGCTATGAGAAAGCAACAATATTTATAAGGCAAGAATTTGAGGCTCCAGATATTCAGCAAGATGTGATCTTTATGTGTGTTGAATCAGAAACTGGGTCATTTGCTGTAAAGGGAAGAGTTTGTTAAAGCAGTCCTCTGTTTTAACAAACAGAGGACTCACAAAAACCAGATTTGATATGTTATCATTGGTGATTCTACAAGTTTGATATACTCATATTTTGCATGTGTCACCTTTCTTTGTGGAGCAGGAGCAATTGAAAATGTTATCTCTGTGTTATTATAGAGTACACTGTGTGCACAATTATTAGGCAAGTATTTTGACCATATCATTTTTGTGCACATTTGTCACCTCCAAGTTGTATAAACTTGAATGCTTATTGGATATAAGCATATCAGGTGATGTGTATTTGTGTAATGAGGGAGGGTGTGGCTTAAGGAGATCAACACCCTATATCAAGGTGTGCATAATTATTAGGCAGCTTCTTTTCCTCAGGCAAAATTGGCCAAAAAAGAGATTTAACTGAGACTGAAAAGTCAAAAATCATAAAAATTCTTTCAGAGGGATGCAGCACTCTTGAAATTGCTAAGATATTAGTGTCTGATCACAGAACCATCAAACATTTTCTTGCAAATAGTCGACAGGGAGGTAAGAAGCATGTTGAGAAAAAAAGATGCAAATTAGGTTCCAAAAATTTGAGAAGAATCAAATGTGAAGCTACCAGGAACCCATTATCCAGTGCTGTCATATTTCAGAACTGCAACCTACGTGGAGTGCCCAGAAGACAAGGCGTTCAATGCTCAAGAGACATGGCCAAGGTAAGGAAGGCTGAAACCTGACCATCATTGTACAAAACATATAAGTTGAAAACACAAGACTGGGCCAAGAAATATTTGAAGACAGATTCTTCAAAGTTTTTATGGACTGATCAGATGAGATTGACTCTTGATGGACTAGATGGGCCCATGGCTGGATCAGTAATGGGCACAGAGCTGCACTTCTATTCAGACACTAGCAAGGTGAAGCAGGGGTACTAGCAGTGGTGGGATTGAGCTGGTTCTTACTGGTTCACTAGAACCAATAGCTGACTGTTTGTTCAGTTCGGCAAACCGTCTGAGGCCTCACCCCTCCCTCCCAGTCTCTCCTCGCTGCTCGCACCTTGCATGAGCTTACTAGCAGTGATTAACTTCTTTGATCAGCCAGGAGGTGAGGTGTGCGAGTGGCCGGAAGGCAAGTTGAGGGGCCGGTCGAGGCAAGGCTGGGTGTGACAAGGAATGGCTCGGGGGGGGAGGGGTGAGGCAGGACTGGGTGTGGCAAGGAGAGGCTGGGAGAGGTGAGGTGCCCCTTGACATGAGTGATGAGTTGGCCATGCCCACCCAGTCACATGCCCACCCAGCCACACCTACCCCCATGGTTATTAGAGCAGAGAACCGGTTATTAAATTATTTGAATCCCACCAGTGGGTACTAGTATGGGCTGACTTTATTAAAAATGAGCTAATTGGAACTTTTCGGCTTGAAGATGGACTCAAAATCAACTCCCAAACCTACTACCAGGTTTTAGAAGACACTTTCTTCAAACAGTGGTACAGGAAAAAGTCTGCATCATTCAAGATTTTTATGCAGAACAATGCTCCATCGCATGCATTGAAGTACTCCACTGTGTGGCTAGCCAGTAAAGCAGTGGTGGTATTCATATATTTTCGATACCGGTTTGCAAATGTGAGTTTTGTTGAAATTCTCAGGGCACTTGGAACTGTTTTATTTTGTACTTTAAACAGTAAGAATGAGCACAGCACATTACAGAAGTCATAATAGAGCAAAATGTTGTGTGATAATTTGTGATTATATAATTTATTATGCGATAACTTTGCAGAGAAGAAGTGATTACTCAGGCTGCTGTTATATACTTCCTATTAGTGTATTATATTTTAATTATAGAAATGTATTCATAGTAAAAGAGTTTTGCTTGTTAATATGGTTGGCCTTTGTAATAAAGATGAACTTGAACAATGATTTTCTTAATCTGTCTGATATATAGACCATTAAGTAGGTAGTTTTCTTAAATTCTAGTTCACATCTGATTTTCTTTTAGGTTGGGAAAAGGCAGAATTTAGATCAAAATTTCCTTTGTAGAATGACTTGCTAAAGTGTTTTAAATCAATGTAATAACATTCTTGTCCTTATTTTTAAAATTGTCTTTTGGTTGTGAGAAATTCGGCTTTTTAAAATGTTAACCTTGATTAAATATAAGATTCTATGAATTACTATTAGTCCTTGGTTAACAATTGACCTGTTTAGCAACTGTCTAAATTTATTACATGGATGACATGGAATGTTACTGAAAAAGGAGGCTTACAACTGGTCCTCAAGGTCACAGTGTCCCTGCAGTCATGTGAACATGAGTCAGGTGTTTGGTAATTGGTGCACATTTATGACAATTGAAGTGTCTTGCAGTCACAAGATTGTCATTTGCAACCTTCACAGTCAACTTCTGACAAGCAAAGTTAATAGAGAAGCTGACAATTAATCAAGTGCAATCATGAGATGTTTCACTTAAAACTGCATTGCTTAGCAACAGAGATGCCAGTCCCAATTGTGGTGGTTAAGTGAGAACTACCTGTATCTGTCAACGTTCCGAGTAACACATCCGCCAAAAGCAGAACTCCGAGGCAGGTAGATTCCTCAAGGAACATCTTTATTGAATACATCATATTGACACAGCTAGTGAAAACCTACTCTAAAAGGTCTTGTAGGTTTTCCATAATTACAAGAGCAAATATCTCTCTCCCCAAATGTCAGCAATCACATTGTCAATGAAAGTGGCTGGCAGGCTGCTTGGTCACTCCTCTCATCCTTCAACTGCCATCTGTTGGGATGACCTTGGTTTCAACAAGAAACCTTTTTGTTTTGATTGTTAGCCCCTCCCCTCCCCCTTTCAGAGTTCGTGGCAACCATGAGGCAGCAAAAGATGACTTCAACCAGGTTCACTTTAGAACCTGTATTTTAAACTCTGTATTTTAAAGAACATTTGAGGGAGGGGTGCAGCATAACTCTTCCCTGCCTGAGGCCTGGCACCAATCAAAACACTTTTTGTGAAGCAACTGATCAACACTGACAGGGCAAGCCACTAGTATATGGAAATAAGAGCAAACTCCACTCCCTTCTAGTTCTGATGATATTACCAAATTTGGTAATGAAACATCTGCAAGAAAACCATCAAGCTCAGAGAGCACCAAGGACCCTACAGTTCAACCCTGAGCTACAAATATTCTCTTCTATCGATAAACACTTTTTGGTTAGAGGCAGGTGTGAAATCTACTTACCTTCCTTATTGGTTCGGAAGTGACGCGCCGCACGTGTTTTGGGCCTTGAAGGCCTCCTGCACCATCCTGGAAGCCAAAACAGGGTATGGGGGACTGCATAATGTCCCCCCCTGCCCTGTTTTGGGCCTGGAAGGCCTCCTGCACTAACCTGGAATCTAAAATGGAATATGCGGGGGGAATCCTGTGAGGGGTGAGGCGGGGTGTGGTGAGCCAGCCAGAGGTGGGATTAGCCGGTTCTCTGAACCAGTAAAAAACTTGCCAAAACTGGTGCGAACCGGCTGCAGCCCACCTCTGGGAGTGGGTACATATTTTCCATGCAGACACATTCCTCTAAAATCCATGCATAGCCCCATTGTTCGGTGTTTTTTCTCTTTGAACAACACCAGCGTGGCCACCCTTGATTTAGCTGAAATAAGCTCTCTGACAAGGTTCTTATTGATGTACTTCTTTTCCAGCTAGGAACTCGAGACTCCAGGCATGGGTATCACTCTGTCTTCTGGCTCTATGGACTGGGTTCAAATTGTAGAGACGCACCCCTCTTGATGATGCTCCCAGTCATTTCAACTCAGTCCTGAGCTCATTAGGAGATACCAGGGGTGAAATCTAATTTTTTTTGCTAATGGTTCTGTGGGCGTGGCTTAATTAGTGGGCGTGGCTTGGTAAGGTGACTGGGTGGGTGTGGCTTGTTGGTCAGGTGGGTGTGGCCAAGTCAATGTCACTTCTTTGCCCTTTTTTAACTTACACAACACAACACAACTGGCTCACCCACAATGTAAAAGCAGCTATGCTAGACCCAAAATGGCCCCTGCAACAAGCAGGAACCTCATACAGCCACAAAAAGTCCAAAAAACCAACTTTCACACTTTACACACACACAGCACAACACAACACAACTGGCTCACCAACAGTGTAAAAGCAGTTGGGCTAGACCCAAAATGGCCCCTGCAACAAGCAGGAACCTCACATAGGCACAAAAAGCCCCAAAAAACCAACTTTCACACTTCACACACACAAAATTCCACATACAGCTTTGTGAGATTTTGTGTGTTTGTGTAGTTTTAGAGTGAAACACTACAGAAACACACTAAATCTCAGAAAGCTGCACAAATATTTTATGCAAAAAATATTTTATTTTTATTTTTATATTTATTTATTTATTAAACTTTTGTACTGCCCTTCTCCTTTCGGACTCAGGGTGGTGAACAGCCAGAATAAAAACATTTATACATAAAAGTTAAAAATAATTTTAAAATAAATTAAATAGAATTTGGTCTATTAATTTAAAATATTTTGATTTAAAATCAATATCAATTTTAAAACCAAAATAAAATCAGGCCAGCCCGGCTAACTGAAAATGGTGAGTTTTTAGGGCCCGACGAAAAGTCCGGAGGTCTGGGATCATCCTTATTTCTGGGGGTAGTTCATTCCAGAGGGTGGGCGCCACCACAGAGAAGACTCTCCCCCTGGGGGTCGCCAGCCGGCATTGTCTGGCTGATGGCACCCTGAGAGGCCCTCTCTGTGGGAGCAAACTGGCCGGTGGGAGGCAATTGATGGCAGAAGACAGTCCTGTAGATACCCCGGCCCTAAACCATGGAGCGCTTTAAAGGTGATCACCAACACCTTGAAGCGCACCCGGACGTCCACCAGGAGCCAATGCAGCTCGCGCAGGAGAGGAGTCACATGGGAGCGCCCCGTCGCTCCCATAATCCCCCACGTGGCCGCATTCTGCACTAGTTGGAGCCTCCGGGTGCAACCCAAGGGGATCCCCATGTAGAGAGCGTTACAGTAGTCGAGACGGGAAGTGACGAGTGCTTGAGTGACCATGCATAAGGAGTCCTGATCTAGAAAGGGACGCAACTGGCTTATCAGGCGAACCTGATAGAAAGCCCCCCTGGCCACGGCCGTCGTGTGCTCTTCTAAAGACAACTGTGAGTCCAGGAGGACGCCCAAGTTGCGAACCCTTTCCGTGGGGGCCAATGATTCGCCCCCAATAACCAGTGATGGCGCCAGCTGGCTATACCGGGACTCCGGCAGGCACAGCCAATCAGTCTTGGAAGGGTTGAGTTGAAGCCTGTTTCTCCCCATCCAGACCCGCACGGCCTCTAGGCACTGGGACATTACTTCCATGGCATCGTTGGGATGGTCTGGGGTGGAGATGTACATCAGCGTACTGATGGAACTCCACCCCAAAACCATGGATGATCTCACCCAGTGGCTTCACATAAATGTTGAACAGGAGGGGCAAGAGGACCGACCCTTGTGGCACCCCACAAACAAGGCACCTTGGAGTCGACCGCTGCCCCCCTGTCAACACAAATTGTGACCGGTCGGAGAGATAGGAGGAGAACCACCGCAAAATGGTGCCCCCCACCCCTAATCCCTCCAGCCGGTGCAACATGATACCATGGTCGATGGTATCAAAAGCCGTTGAGAGATCTAACAGGACCAGGATAGAGGAATAACCCCGACCCCGAGTCCTCCAGAGATCATCCATCAACGCGACCAATGCCGTCTCCGTGCTGTACCCAGGCCTGAAACCGGACTGGAGCGGGTCTAAATAGACAGCTTCATCCAGATACTGGGGGAGTTGACGTGCCACCACACTCTCAACAACCTTCGCAATGAAGCGAAGGTTGGAGACTGGACAATAGTTGGCTAAAACAGCCGGGTCCAGGGAGGGCTTCTTGAGGAGAGGCCTTACAACCGCCTCTTTCTAGGCAGCCGGCAGGACACTTTCACTCAGAGAAGCGTTAATAATCCCCTGGAGCCAGCCTCGTGTAACCTCCCGGGAGGCCAGCACCAACCAGAAGGGACACGGGTCCAGTAAACATGTGGTCGCATTCAACCATCCCAAGATCCTGTCCATATCCTCAGGAGCCACAGGATTGAACTCCTCCCAGATAACACCTGCCTCAGTCATCTGGTCTGAACTAACCCAGTCAGTGACCAAGTCTTTCCGAATCTGAGTTATTTTATCATACAGATACTGTACAAAGTCCTCAGCTCGGCCCTGCAAGGGGCCATCCCACACTCCCTGATGGAGGAGGGAGCGGGTCGCCCTAAACAGGGCGGCTGGGCGGTTATCTGATGATGCGATAAGAGCGGCAAAATAGCTAGATTTCGCCGCTTTTATCGCTGCTAGGTAGGTCTTAATATGAGACCTTACCAGTGTCAAGTCAGATTCGGATCGGCTGGCCCTCCAACCGCTCTCTAGGCATCTTTTCCGGCACTTCAGCTCCCTCAGCTCCTCGGAGAACCAAGGAGCTAAGTGAGTTTGGTGCCGGGTCAGAGGCCGCAAAGGCACGACTCGGTCGAAAGCCCCAGCGGCTGCACTATCCCAGGTAGCCACCAGGTCTTCAGTCGAGCTTTGAGCCAGAGTCTCAGGAAATGGCCCAAGCTCCATCTGGAACCTATCAGGATCCATCAGGCACCTGGGGCGGAACCACCTGGTCAGCTCCACCTCCTTGCGACGGGGTGTAGTGGTCAGGAAGTCAAGTCAAAGGAGAGAGTGGTCCAACCATGACAAGAGTATAATACCTATATCCCCTAAATCAAGACCACTCAACCACTGACCAGAGATAAAAACCAAGTCCAGAGTGTGTCCACCTATGTGAGTAGGGCCATGAATTACTTGAGTCAGGTCCATGGCCATCATGGAAGCCATGAACTCCCGAGCTACCTCAGACGTTTTGCCGATAGATGGCAGGTTGAAATCCCCCATGACCAAAAGTCTGGGGTATCAACCGCCACCTCGGCTATGACGTTGAGGAGCTTGGCCAGGGTCGTTGCCACGTGGCAGGGAGTCAGGTACGTGATCAACAGACCTATCTCCACCCCACGACCCCACTTCACAAAAAGGGACTCACATCTGGCTATCTGAAGTACAGTGGTCTCCCTCAGATCGAGACCTTCCTTTAGAATGACTGCTACCCCCCCACCCCTGCCCTGAGCTCTCGGCTGATGAAATGCACAGAAGCCTGGTGGGCACATATCCACGAGGGGAAACCCCCCCTCATGGCCCAACCAGGTCTCTGTAATACCTGCCAGGTCCGCTCCCCCCTCCTGAATAAGGTCACAAATGAGGGGGGCCTTATTTACTACGGACCTGGCATTACATAACAATAGCCGGAGACTCGGGCCCTGAGACTCTGAGCAACCTGGAGAACGGGAAGAGCTAAGGGGACCGGGGCATGCAATCGCTCAGAGATAGCGAGTACGTGCCCCCACCACACGATGCGGCCCCCTGCTCCCACCATACCTGCCCCTCCCACTCAGGATATTAATAGAACAGCCCTGAACAGAGGGTGTTCTAATAGCCCTCTTACCCCCAGAGTCCATACCACCCGTGGCACCATTAACTGCCGGGCCAGTCCTCATTCCCAGTGGGTTCTCCCCCAAACCCACATAATCCTCCCTCCCCCCAGAACCCCTTAAAAATCTATTTTAAAAAGTCCTCAAAAAACCCTTCAATCCCCTTTTTGCGACATGCCACCTCTCGGGGTCCCAAAACCTGTCATTAAGGTGGGCCCTTGATAACATAGAGGGCCAAACCTGCGAGAGGGGGGAATCTCGCAGCGCAAGAAGTGTAGACCTACAATACATTCAAGCACACTGGAGTGATAGTACAGAAATGGCCTAGACATGGCCTGGGGGTTTATAATAATGGTTTGAAATGTCCAGGAAGCAGGTTAAATTAGACCAGAAGAATCACCACTACCCTCTCACAGTAGTGGGCAGGAGTCCTAACATTCTGTCCAGCTGGGGAAATGTCCTGATCATCTTCTCACGGTGGTCAGCCATACTAATCAAGGTAAGTTGGAAAGTCCAAAACCGCCCTCTCACAGTGGTTTGGCCCTGAAAAGATGAGCATCCCATCAGCTGTGAATGTAGTATGAACTAGCTCCATCAATCCTCCCATGCTTATATAAAAGCAGCTAAATTTAAAACTTCCTAAACTTTAAATGGCTAGGTCTAAAAAAAGAACAACAACAACAAAAAAAAACCCCAATTAACTATTTTTTTTAAAACTCCCAAAGGGGAAAAAAACTTACCCAATAGAACAGGGGTCTCCAACCTTGGCAACTTTAAGACTTATGGACTTCAACTCCCAGAATTCCTCAGCCAGCCAGCTTTCCTTGCCAAGGTTGGAGACCCCTGCAGGCAGGCTTGCAGGCAGGCCGGCAAGCAGATAGAGCTGCTCACCGATGAATTTGATTGCAGACATGGAGATTCAGTTGCTTGCTGATGCAAGGGATTGCAGGGTTTACAGCAAGCGAAGCAAGGCAGGCGTTGCGACCAGCAGCTAAGGTAAAGAAGCTGGAGGGGGGGAGTGGGTAGGGATTTTTGCTACCTGTTAGCAGGCATCTCAGCTGGGATCGTCAGAGCCATTTAAAAGGAAAAACTTTTTTTCTTTTAATTGGGTCTGGCGATCCAAGCTGAGTTGCCTGATTAACAGGCAACTCAGCTGGGATCGTCAGAGCTTGGACCTTCAGAGCCATTTAAAAGAAAAAAAGGCTCTGATGATCGCGCAGCTCAGCTGGGCATCGGTGGCGGGGCCAGGGATTTTTGCTACCAGTTCTCCGAACTGCTTGCCGCCATCGCTACCTACTCACCCAAGCCGGTCCGAACCGGGAGCATTTCATCCCTGGGACATACTATGGGGTTCTCTTTAAAATTAATCACAGCAATTTGGCTGATAAGATTTCTGAGATGGATTAGGAGTTTGGTAAAGTATAGAAATTTTCACAATTTGATTGTAGCCTTTGGTGAGGTTTGCTTTCCCCACGGCTTGTTTAAAACAGTGGAGCAGCGGTATAGTGATGTTGGTGGTCTTGCCAGACAAGCTCGTGTGTACGCCGACTGGGGAGTATGGGGGAAGATCTTCCTTGCCTGAGGAGCCTTCCCTGACTGCTGTATTTAAGCTGCCAGTGTTTTGAAGTGTTCGGGAGTGTTGGGGCTGCCTATCAGCTGTGGAGTGGCATTTTTTTACAAGGCGCGAGGACCAGGAGGCCTGGAGGCTGTTTACAGAAGCCTCGGCCTGCAGCTGACCTCTTTTCCGGGAATCATGAGTACCGGAGGAGGGTGGCAATTGGCAGCAGGGAGCCTTGAACAGTAAGGAGGAAATGGTTGAGATTTCAGGATGGTTGGTCTGAACTGTGTCCAGGAAGAGAAAACTTTTGGATTTGTTGTTTTTGGCGCCAAATGGATGGGGCCTTTTTGTGGGAATTAAAAGAATGAAATAGAATGGTATGAAATGGAATGAAAGGAAATGAGATGAAAGGCAGGGCAGGGCAGTGTAATGCAATGAAATGAAATAAAATGCAGTGCAGGATGGTGCAATGCAATGAACTGAAGTGAAATGCAATGCAACACAATGCAACAGAACTGAAGTGCAGTGCAGTGCAATGGACTGGAATGGACTGAAGTGCAGTGCAGTGCAATGGAATGGAATGAACTGAAGTGGAATGCAATACAATGCACTGCAATGCACTGAAGTGAAATGCAGTGCATCACAGTGAAGTGCAGTGGAATGGAATGCAGTGTAGTGCAGTGCAGTAGAATGGAATGGAATGAACTGAAGTGCTGTGGTGTGCTGTGCTGTGGTGTGCTGTGCTGTGCTGTGCTGTTGGACTTGGACTCGAAATTGAAATTGATCTTGCACAGGAATGAAAAGTTGTCATGTTGGCCCTCCAGCACAGCATGAAATGACAGGAAATGACATGATATGATATGAAAGGAAATGATGTGAAATGAAATAGCATGAAATGAAATGGAATGAAATGAAACAGGAATGAAAAGCTGTCATAGGACTCGGTTCTCAGCCCTCTGACATGACATGACATGACATGACATGACATGGGAATGAAAAGCTTCATAGGGCTCAGTTCTCGGCCTTCCAGCACAGCATGAATGACATGAACTGCCATGAAATGAAATGACATGAACTGAAATAAAATGAAATGAAATGAAACAGGAATGAAAAGCTGTCATAGGGCTTGGTTCTTGGCCCTCCAGCACAGCATGAAGTCCTTGGTTGGCAGTGTGAAAGGTCTTGGACCTGAGCCCGCTTTGGCCTCTGAAGTGATACGGAATGTTGAGACGGTCATTAAGTGAGATGGAATAGCTTGATAGTGGCCAGTTCTGGCAGCATGGCTTGTTTACATTCCTGAATAACCCAAGTGCCCAGCAAGGCTGCATTTATTCTGAAAGGCCTGATTTCAGCCGGACCAGGCAGCATGGCTTGTTTACATACCTGAATAACCTGAGGTCGCAACAAGACTACACTTTTCTAAATAGCTGATGGCGACCAGGCATGGCTTCTTTACATTCCTGGATAGCCTATGGGCACAGCAAGACTGCAATATTATGACTAGCCTGATTGCGGCCCAGCCTGGCAGCATGGCTTGGTTACTTAGTTATGAGCCTGAGTGGCATAGCAGGCTAATGCCTCCTACTAAGGCAGCATTTAACATCCAGCTGCCTGCAATTACTGCAAGTTCTAATCTCACCAGGCTCAAGGTTGACTCAGCCTTCCATCCTTTCTAAGGTGGGTAAAATGAGGACCCGGTTTGTGGGGGCAATAAGCTGACTTTGTATAAACATACAAAAGTATGAAGGCTATTGCTTAACGCATTTTAAGCTGCCCTGAGTCTCCAGAGAAGGGCGGCATATAAATATAAATAAATAAATAAATAAACTTTCCTGAATAACCTAAGTGCGTAACAGGCTGCATTCTTTTCTGATTGACCTAATTGTGTCCGGTCCTGGCAGGAGGTCTTGTTTACATTCCTGAATGGCCTATGGGCACTAGAAGGCTGCATTTATTTTTGCATAGCTTGATTGCGGCCCATCCTGGCAGTGGGGCTGTTGACATTCCTGATTACCCTAAGTGCGCAGCAAGGCTGTACTTATTCTGAATAACCAGATTGCGGCCGGTCTTGTCAAAATGGCTTATTTACATTCCTGAATAGACTACATGAACGGATTAATTACTTATAATCAGCCTGATGGGGTCAGGTCCTGATAGCAGGACTTGTTACATTCAGAAATAGCTTAGGTGAACAGCAAGGCTTCTTTACTTCTAGAAGAATAGCCTGATTATGGCAGGTTATGGCAGCAGGGCTTGGTTATGTTCTTGAGTAGCCTGTGCACTGAGACTGGCAATATTTCTGGAAAGCCTGTTTTTGACCAGCCTTGGTAGCAGGGCTGGATCTATTTTTATAAGGACGTTGATGGTGGCCGGGCCTGACAGTGCAACTTGGTTTTACAGTCTGAATAGTCTGATGGAGACTGATTCTGCTGCAAGGCTTGATTTACAGTTCTGAATGGCCTGATGGCTGCTGGCTTTGACAGCAAGGTTGGATTGATTTTGGAATGGCCTGGGGGCAGCGGGCCTGCGAGAGGCAGCTGGTTCTGATTGCAGGACTTGCTGGTCATTCGGAAAGCCTGAGGTGGAAGGCTTGGACAACAAGGCTTGATCAGCAATTATGATGGACCTGATTGTGGCCAGTTCTGCCAGCAAAGCTTGAAGGATATTTGGCCTCAAAGCAGATCTCTGTTCGCGCAGCAGAGTAGAGTGGAGTGTGTGTCGGGTGTTTTGGGCCTTTTTAAAATAGGGCTGGACCAGGGACCCGGGGACATGGACGTTTGCTCCTCGTTGGAGTTCAGAGGGCCGTGGTCTTGAGCCAACGCGTGGTAGCGTGAAGGTAAAGCACAAGACAGGGACCGAGCACTTAGCACCGTTTACGGGCCTATAGAGGGCGGATCAGCACCTACCACAGCCTTCGAAGCAGTCCGCTCATAGGAATGTAGGCCTGGCTCCTGAGACAGCCACACAGGCCCAAGGAGACCTCTGCGGAGTGAAATTAGAACAGGTCAGCTCTTCTATCATGGGTAGAGATGATTCAGCAGCGGAAGGATTCCCAAGGTGCCTGGCCAGTTTAGTTTCTACAGATTACAGTAGTTACGGCTGACGCGGCCTGGAATTCCGCAGAGCATGGGGTGCGCTTCATTGCAACTGCGGTCAGGGCCAGGGGCCCTTAGGGTAGCTAATTGACAGGAGGATATGGGGTGCAGGTGGTGCCATCCTCAGTGTCTTTACGGATTTAGTCTGAGACTCCTGTTCCCGGAGGGAACCGTTCAGTATCACACGTCTGATGCATCAGGTTCAATGGGCCAGTACGATTCTTGGAGGTACTGTTGTCACTGTTAGGCACGATGATCTCTGGTATAGAGGTTGTGCCTGGAGCAGATTCCTGCAGAGTTTCGGTACTGGTTCGTGCTCCCATTTCAGAGAAATGGTCAGGACACTCACCATGCCAGGGTTGAGGTTCCGAGGGATGTCTTCAGGACTACCCGCTGATGCACTTACAGGCACATAATGCAGGGATGTTACTTATCGTCCAGGAGCAAATAGTGGTAACACAGGACAACAGTTTCGTCAGTTGTCAGTTGTCTGCCCATTGTCTGGACCTGTGACTCAGGAGACTTGGTTGTAAGCGGAGGCAAGCAAGAGTAGCACTAGCTGGACAGGAGGAGGTCAGATTGGCGCTCTGAATTTCAGAGGGTCTCCAGGGCTACCGTTTGCTTCCTATGACCAACTCTCAGGTGGTCAAGACCATGTCAACAGACAGGGAGAAACTCGTTCTTAGACACAAGGCAGTGACGAGGATCCTCTGGTGTCTGGCTGAATGCAACTGGGATCCATCAGGGCGGAGCGTAAGCAGGGCAAATGATATGAGGGCAGAGTGGTTGAGTAGGGCTCTTAGACCACTTGGTGTGGCATTTGCTTCTAGCGTGGTTTGAAGTGACTGTGATTTGGTTAGGTGGACCACCCAAGGATCTCTCTATGTTGTCAGCATCCAGACAGATATCCCGTTGTTTCCCATGGTGCCTGATTCAGAGGGCAGCAAGGGTCGACACACTTCGTTCTCAGTGGCCCAGAGCCCATGGTCCGCTTTTTGCTCTGGCTTTCCTACCGGGGGTCTTCAGCGGATTCTACAAACCAGGGCAGAGTAGCCTGGACAATGCCACATTGGTCTTGACACTCAGGGGTTGTGGGACGGGTGAGCCTGTCGGTTGGCCTCTGCGGAGACTTCCGCCCAACAGGGTATCCCTCGACCAGGGGTCTTTTGGCCATTGAGAAACCCAGGTGGGGGGGCTAATTTTGACTGAGTGGCAGTGGAGCAGGGACAACTGGAGGGGCAGACCCTCTCCTTCAGCATGCCCCAGGCTTTGTAGATGGTCGGACGCCCATTCACGATGTCCACTTCTGTTGTTACTTGAAAGATGAGCCATTTAGGATGATTCACCTCAGTTCTTAGAGTACAGACAGCTTTTTTCTGTGGCTCTTACATTGACCAGAAAGATACCACATCTGGGCATTTTCTCTGTGATAGAGGAGTGTTTACGTTAAATCTGGTTTTTAAGATCAATCTCACCTCCGGGTTTCACTGGGCACAGGAGTGGATTCCACTGTTCTTACCATTATCCATTGTCTGCCAGAAAGGGGACTGATAGACACTTGGGGTAAGCCGGGTCAGGAGGAATTTCATCAAGAGGACACAGAGGTTTGATGTAGAAAGGACCCTTTTATGTCTTTTTTCTGGTCAGCCAAGCGGAGGGAGCTCTCCCCTTAGACAGGGGATGCTGGGTAAGAGCTATAATTGCCTGAGCTTTGATGCTCAGTCTTTACCATGACCCAGGGTGGTTAACACACATGCCACATGAAGGGCGGTCATGTCCATGTTGTGAGACACTAGTGTATCTGTGAAAAGGAGCTCCAGAACGGTGAATGACTCCATCGCCATTCTTCTGACATTACCGTATTGAAGCTTGGGTTTTGGAAGAGACGGCTTGGGGTTGGTGAGTTTGGCACAGTTTGGTGGAGACGCCTGGACTGCGGGACTAGATGACTTCCCACCCTTGAGGACGGCCTGCTTTGGTAAGTCCCATACCTGGAATCTAGCTGGAAAATGGGTGTTGGTCCTACCTGATACAATCCTTTTCAGCTAGAATGAGATACTCCAGCCCCACCTTAAAAAACGGGTCTGGTCAGGGGGCGTTAGTGGGGTGTCATTACAGGTGATGCGTATGATCTCTTGCGGTACATCGTTGAAACTGGGAGCGTCATCAAGAGGGGGCGTCTTCAACCCAGTCCATAGAGCCAGAAGACAGAGTGATACCCATGCCTGGAGTCTCTCGTTCCAGCTGAAAAGAGGTGTATCAGGTAGGACCAACACCCGATTTCCCTCAGGGTCATGAAGTATAGCTTCGATTTAAGTAATTTCGCCCTGGCATAATCTCTATTGCGCAGTCAGTGGGGCGATGGGGAGGCAGTGTAATACATTCCACCTCGCTAAAGCCTTCTGTTAGGTCCCAGTATTCCCTGGGAATCTGGGAGGTCCCTGGGAGTTGTTCTGATGCGGCTCTTGATTTCTTGTTTTGCTTAGAGCCCTTCAGCTGCTGGAGAGCTCCTTTTTCCAGGATTGTTAGGGGGAGGGATAGGACCTATTAATAGCCTTAACTTTTCTCCCCCTTCCCACCAAATAATGGGGGCCAACTTGTCTAACCAGGACAGTCCCAGGATCACGGTCTTGGTTATTTTTGGTGCCACCACAAAGTAGATGATTTCCAAGTGCCTGCCCATCTCTAGCCTTACTGGTTCTGTGAGGAGCGTGGCAGGTTCTGTGAGGAGCGTGGCAGCCTATCAGCAATCCATTAACCTCAAATCTTATGGACTGAGTCAGGGTTTTAGCCCTTATCCCTAGCTTCAGGACAGTTTGCAAGCTGATTAGGCAGCCATCCTGGAAAATGTAAAGCGTCCTGCGTCACTTCGGCCTGGTCTACCCACATCGCTTCGGCCCTGTCTACCCAGTGTGAAGAGGAGACATCGGGCCAGCATGGCTTTGGCCCAGTCTACCCAGTGCAAAGAGGAAACATGACAGCAGTTTGGGGAATGGTGTCAAGCTGGCCACACCCACCCAGTGAGCCATGCCCAGTGATTGGCGTCAAGTCTTCTTGTAGCAGCTAACTAGATGGTCCACTGTTTCTTAAATTACTTTGCAGAGGCAGCTTTTGCTGTCTGTTACTGTCTTCCAAATTCTGGCTTTGTACACATACATTCTTAAGGCTTGATTTTGTGCAGCCAGAATTGGCCCCTGTCTCTTTCTCCAACTTTCTTGCCATTGCCACTGCTTTCCTTACTAATTTTTTTAAGGTATTGGCCATGTAATACTTTGCCTTGCAATGTCTCTTTTCTATTCTTCATTTGAACATTCTTCTAGATGAGTGTGGGCTCTCTGGCATTCAGTAAGTCTTCAATAGCTTCAGTGCATCTTCTTCACTGTCCTTCTAATGTCCTTTTTTCTTCTTCAATTGTCTTCTTCAACTGTCTGGTGTACTTGCAACATTTCATGACCGCCTATTTTCCTTGGTAAGTAGAGTGACATTATTTCATATATATATATATATATATATATATATATATATATATATATATATA
>WNWU01013905.1:394551-461496 GCA_012654045.1 Ptyas mucosa | reverse complement strand
TATATATATATATATATATATATATATATATATATATATATATATATGTTTTCTCCCGCGTAAAATTGGAAGTGTCTTGGCGACATTTCGACAAAGTCTCATTCGTCATCTTCAGGCTGGTGTTTTCGGCTTCCTGCTTCTAGGAGCAATGTGTGATCTCAGCTGTTTCTTCCTTTTAACTGCTGGTGGGGGTGTGAACTGATTGGGTGGGAGCTTGGCTGTGTTCTGATTGGGTGGAGGTGTGTTCTGATTGGTTGGGTGCCACATATATCGGACAAACCAACAGAAGAATAAGTGCACGCATTGAAGAACACAAGAACTCAGTCAGAAAAGAGGAACCAACTTTTTCCCTGGTCCCAACACCTTAAAGCCAGGGGCATGAAATTGACTTTAAAAAGACCAGAACTATCGCCAAAACTGAACACTTTAACAACAGAATAATCAGAGAAGCTATCGAGATAGAAAAACGCCCACACAGCATGAATAAACGAGATGATACCTCCTGCCTACCAGCCATTTGGAAACCCGCCCTTATTGACAAACGGGTCCCTAACACAAGGAATGACACCAGACTCACACTCATGAGGTTCACACAGGATGTCACCACCACACATTCATTCATTCATTCATTCATTCATTTATTTATTTATTTATTTATTTATATATATATATATTTATATGCCGCCCTTCTCCGGAGACTCAGGGCGGCTTACAATGCATTAAGCAATAGCCTTCATATTTTTGTATATTTTATATAAAGTCAGCTTATTGCCCCCACAAGCCGGGTCCTCATTTTACCTACCTTAGAAAGGATGGAAGGCTGAGTCAACCTTGAGCCTGGTGGGATTAGAACTTGCAGTAATTGCAGGCAGCTGGATGTTAAATGCTGCTTTAGTAGGAGAAATTAGCCTGCTACACCACTCAGGCTCCACGCGGAAAGCAGACTCAAACCCACACCGATGATGAGGCATCATCACGGACCAGAAGCCAGACTGCAGCTGCATCATTAGCCACTTTAAACCCCTTCAATCCATACATGAAGCAGACTGACACCCACCATGAAGATGTGGCATGACCACAATTGCGAAGCCAAACAACAGCAACGCAGTTCACCAGCTCAAATCCCCCTGCCACTCAGACTAACCCGAGCACAACCAAGCCCCCACCCAAACAGAACACCCCCCACCCAATCAGAGCAGAGCTAACCCCCCACCCAATCAGAGCACAGCCAAGCCCCCAACCAATCAGAACACACCTCCACCCAATCAAAACACAGCCAAGCTCCCACCCAATCAGTTCACACCCCCACTAGCAGTTAAAAGGAAGAAACAGCTGAGATCACACATTGCTCCTAGAAGCACAAAGCCGAAAACACCAGCCTGAAGATGACGAATGAGACTTCGTCAAAACATCGCCAAGACACTTCCAATTTTATGTAGGAGAAAACCCGAATAACCAAAGACCTATATATATATGTCTCTCTGTCTGTGTGTGTGTGTGTGTGTGTGTAACTCAAAAAATTAGAATATCATGCAAAAGTTCATTTATTTCAGTAATGCAATTTAAAAGGTGAAACTAATATATGAGATAAACTCGTTACATGCAAAGCGAGATAGTTCAAACCTTGATTTGTCATAATTTTGATGATTATGGCTTACAGCTCATGAAAACCCCAAATTCACAATCTCAGAAAATTAGAATATTGTGAAAAGGTTCAATATTCTAGGCTCAAATTGTCCCACTCTAATCAGCTAATTAAGCCATAACACCTGCAAAGGGTTCCTGAGCCTTTAAATGGTCTCTCCGTCTGGTTCAGTAGGAATCACAATCATGGGAAAGACTGCTGACCTGACAGTTGTGCAGAAAACCATCATTGACACCCTCCATAAGGAGGGAAAGCCTCAAAGGTAATTGCAAAAGAAGTTGGATGTTCCCAAAGTGCTGTATCAAAGCACATTAATAGAAAGTTATGTGGAAGGGAAAAGTGTGGAAGAAAAAGGTGCACAAGCAGCAGGGATGACTGCAGCCTGGAGAGGATTGTCAGGAAAAGGCTATTCAAAAGTGTTGGGGACTTTCACAAGGAGTGGACTGAGGCTGGAGTCAGTGCATCAAGAGCCACCACGCACAGTCGGATCCTGGACATGGGCTTAAAATGTCAAGCCGCTCCTCTTGTCAAGCTGCTCCTGAACAACAAACAACGTCAGAAGCATTTTACCTGGGCTAAAGACAAAAAGAACTGGTCTGTTGCTCAGTGGTCCAAAGTCCTCTTTTCTGATGAGAGCAACTTTTGCATCTCATTTGGAAACCAAAGACCCAGAGTCTGGAGGAAGAATGGAGAGGCACACACTGCAAGATGCTTGAAGTCCAGTGTGAAGTTTCCACAGTCTGTGTTGATTTGGGAAGCCATGTCATCTGCTGGTGTTGGTCCACTGTGCTTCATTAAGTCCAGGGTCAATGCAGCCGTCTACCAGGAGATTTTGGAGCAGTTCATGCTTCCTTCCGCAGACGAGCTTTATGGGGATGCTGACTTCATTTTCCAGCAGGACTTGGCACCTGCCCACAGTACCAAAAGTACCAAAACCTGGTTCAATGACCATGGGATTACTGTGCTTGATTGGCCAGCAAACTCGCCTGACCTGAACCCCATAGAGAATCTATGGGGCATTGCCAAGAGAAAGATGAGAGACATGAGACCGAACAATGCAGAAGAGCTGAAGCATCCTGGTCTTCCATAACACCTCAGCAGTGCCACAGGCTGATAGCATCCATACCACGCCGCATTGAGGCAGTAATTGATGCAAAAGGGGCCCAAACCAAGTACTGAGTACATATGCATACTTATACTTTTCAGAGGTCCGATATGGTTCCATGTACAATCCTTGTTTTATTGATTTCATGTAATATTCTAATTTTCTGAGATTGTGAATTTGGGGTTTTCATGAGCTGTAAGCCATAATCATCAAAATTATGACAAATCAAGGCTTGAACTATCTCCCTTTGCATGTAATGAGTCTATCTCACATATTAGTTTCACCTTTTAAGTTGCATTACTGAAATAAATGAACTTTTGCATGATATTCTAATTTTTCGAGTTTCACCTGTATATATATAGCCTGGAAGATGTTTTTTTTTGTTTCAAGTTTTTTATTTTATTTTACATATACATATCAATGTGTGAACAGTGTGTCACCTGGGTGTCATACATTCTAATACATATAAAACTAGTAAAATTAATCATAGTTATTACATTCAACCAACTTATATATTTTTAGTAATAATATACATTTATATTAAGTTATAGTCTATCATTAATTATTCCATGTTTTAATATATTGCTTACCATATCATTTGATCATATATAATAATACCGCCATTCAATTTTTAAGCTTCCCTCTTGTTATTACTTTTATTTTATTATGTAACAATGTATACACTAATATTCCCCCTTTCTCTTATTTCTATCTCTATTCTAATCATGTCACACTTTTATTAAAAGACATTTTCTTTCTATCCAACATCTCTCGCCCACTTTGGCGCTTTGAATCCAATACATTTTTAACTTACCTTCCATATTTCACTCTTTACATCTATTTGTATTAAGGTACAATCATTCATTATTTTATTATTCAATGTTTCAATACACAATTCTAATATTCCAGTATTATTTAGAGATACAAAATTATTCTAATCATATTCTTTACAATCATCAAATCTATATAATTCTGATACACATGTTTATATATATATATATATATATATATATATATATATATATATTTTGTATTAATTTTTTTTTATTTTTAAAATAACATTACAAACAGCATATACAATACTTCACCCTGTGCTATACATAAGAAAGGAAGATTCAGTTCTTCGGATATATCCTCATGATTGCCAAAATCCACGTTCTCGGGGTACAGGTACCCCAAGTTTATAACATATTTACATTAAAGTATGAGCTTTCATTATTTAATTGCTCAATATTTCAATATATTATTCCAATGCCAATCACAATATTATTAAAATGTACTTAATAATACCATCATTCAATCTCTAGTTTCCCATTTTATTGTTACTTTTATTCCATTATATAAAGGTATGTATATACAAATGTTTCCCCCTTCTCTTATTTCTACACACCTTCTAACCATGCTACCATTCTAAAAAAGGGAAAGAAAGAGAAAAAGAAAAGCAAACTAAAAAAAGAGAAACTCTTTCCTTTCTATCAATTGTCTCTTGCTCGCTTCAGTACTTTAGTTGCTATACTTTTTTTGACTTGCCTCCCATATTCCTCTCTTGGATCTTTATCTCTGTCTGCATCTACTTTTTGGCTATTTAATCTAAGTATTTCTCCCATCTCTGCCCTCTTCCACTGCCTAGCTTCCAAAATATCTGCCCAAACCCCTATCTCCCATTCAAAAGTATCTCCAATTCTCTTTTCAACTCTCTTAAAATACTTCCCCCTGGTTTAATTAATCACTGTTATTTTTATTATTACCTCCTCTTTGTTTTCTTCTTTCGTTTGCTGGTTCTTTGGTTCTATCTTTTCCTCCATTCCTTCTGTTAGCTCTTCCCTTTTCTGAGCATCTAGATCTTTACTCATCATTCCTCACATAGTTTTTTCCATTTTTTCCATAATTTCCTTAAATCCTTTCTCCATGATGTTCTTTATTCTTTGGAAAATCAAATCATCTCCTTCAAAGTTCCACTCATTTCTTCCTTATGAAGCATCTTCAAAAATTGCCCTTTAAGAAATACACTATCACAGTTCTTTGTATCCCATAGGTCAGTGATGGCTAACCTTTTTTCCATTGCATGCCAAAAACAGGGGGAGCACGGGACGGTCGCACATGCGTGTGCCCACACCCATAATTCTATGCGCCCTGCCCCCCTACACATGCACGCGTGACCTCCCCGCGCTCCCCCCACTTTTGGCACGTGATAGCACAGTTGGCCCAGTAAGCCCGTTTTTTGCCCTCCCCAGGCTCCAGAGGCTTTCTAGGAGGCTGGGGAGGGCAAAAATGGTCTCCCCCCCAGAGGCTCTCTAGAAGTTGAAAACAGCCCATTTGCCGACTTCCAGTGGGACTGGAAGGCCCGAAAATCAGCTGGCCAGCACACACATGCATGTCAGAGCTGAGCTCGCGTGCCCACCGATATGGCTCCGTGTGCCACCTGTGCCATGTGTGCCATAGGTTCGCCATCACAACCATAGGTAATCAGTTCCATTTAAATAGTCCCAGAAGTTATCAAAAGCCTCTTTATGTTACATTTACAGGTCCAATCTTCTAGCATAACATTCAGGGGTCACTTTAATTAAATAACTTCCTTGTTCTCATATTTGAGTCTTGGGGTAGTTAGATACAACCCAGTGCACATGCACACAAACACACACAATCTTTCCTTGGAGACTTTTATCTTCATCTGAGCTTGCCAAATGCCAATCATGCCTGAGCTTTGGGAGAAGGCCATCTTCTCCTGGACCATTCTTTCACTATCTGCCCCTAGTCCCCCATGTTATGTTAGGTGGGGTCCTGCAAGTGGAGAACCACTATGAAGTGCTCCCTTGAAGACTAACCTTAGATATCTCAGAGAAACACACCCTTGCCATGATGGTTTCAAACCCCTCAAAACTCCTGCATTCAAACTTGCAGGACCTACCCCATTCGCTGTGGGCTGGGATCCCATGAGATAGGATTTTAAAAGGAGCTACACCAATCAAAATGCACGTTAAATTGGGACCTCCACCATGTATTTTCCAGTGCGCAGCAGCTGCACTCCATAGCTGGGTTCTTCCTTCAGAGTCTGACAACAACTGAGTGGAAATTTATTCAGGGAAGGCCCTCTCTCCCCGTGTTCCAGGCACGCCTCCTGTCCTATAATCCCCAGTCTTTCACTCAGTTGCTGTCAGACTGAGGTGGAATTTCTCCGTGCTCTTCGTTTGGAGATAGGATCGCTAGGTATTTCCTTTATTTTTGACTAGTTTTTTTCTTGTTTTTGCATTGGAGAGCCGAAGATCACTCACGCCTTCGGAATGAGCCGCCAGCCAGCTGTAGAGCGCGGAGACATGTCCGGGCCTCAGGCCGTCCCATGCTGCGGCGCTTGCGTAGCAGCAGCCGCTGGATTCTGACCCTCAGGGGCGAATCCTGCTTGGAGTTTCCTTTCCGCCGCCGGTGGGAGCGTGGGCGAGATGGTCTGCTGCCTTTCGCCCCTCCCCCACCTTCAACACATTGCCTGGCTCTCCCCTTTGAATCTGGCGGCGTGACGGAGCATTAGTGCTAGCACAGCGCACGCTCCGCCTTTCCTTGCCCAAGTGGCTTGGGCAAACGGTGGCTGTCCTGTCAGCGTGCTGCGGGCGCCGCCACTTGTTATCAGCTTCCCCGCCAGTCGTGCGCAGCCTGCAACGGGGACCCACAGCTTTCCTCAGCGGCAATGGGCGGTGGCCATTTTGAGATCGGTCCGGCCACCATTTTGAAGCGCCACGTGATCGCCGCCATTTTGGATGTGCGGCAGCTTGCGGTGTGGGTGGCTGAGGCTTTTCCGACAGCCTTTGTACAGGCACAGGTCGAGGTGCTGGGGCGGTTCCAGTTGTCCCCACCTCCTGCCTTTTGTTGACTGCGGGGGGGGGGAGTTCCTATACCCCCCGTTTGGCTAGTGCCCTTGCCTCTCATTACTGTTCTGTTCAACTTTCGCCTCAGCTGTATACATATATTCATTTAAAAAAAAATTTAATTATAGACCTTGGTGTTATCAGCAATTGCACTGTCATGGCAGACTCGTCACTCTCGTCTGACCTCGAGCAGGAGGCCAGCCCTCCAAGAGTAAAGGCGCACAAGAAAAGGGCGAGAAAGCGGTCTGGCCATGGCCACCACAATGCCCCTCAGGTCAAGCCTTCCAAGGCGGCTGGCAAAGATGCCTTGCAACGCCACAAGGCCTTTGACAAACATTTTGACAAAGCCCGACAATCGGCTGCAGGATCCTCGGATTTGAGGTCAGTGCTACACTGTCAGTCTGTTTCTAAGGCGGGCTCTTCTTCCGGACGGGGTTCCTCCCCATTCCCACTGCGGATGGTCAAGGGTGTCTTGCAATCCATGCCAGACGTCTCGTCGGCGGGCCTGAGCCCGGCCACTCCCTTGAGGCGACAACTTCCTGAGGCCACGTTCACTCCCACCACTGCAGGGCTCCGGGAGGTGGCGCCTCCAGCAACGGGTCAGTCCGTGTTGTCGTCGGCTCTGTCATCCCTCCTAGCGGCTGGCCTCCAACAAGCTTCTATGGCTCCCACACCAGCGCCACAGCCAGAAGTGATTCAGGGATGCCGTTCCTGCGTACCTCGTTCACCACAACAGCCAGAGTCTGATTCTTTAGCCAACTCGGATCCGGCGGAGGAGCTTCCCGAGGACCTAGAGTTCTCGGAGGGCGATGGGTTGCCTCCTGACTCTCCAGCGTTTTCCGGTCTGTTTCGCCCATCCTTGTTTGAATCACTGCTTTACAAGGCTTGCTTGACTATGAACCTGGGATCGGTTGGGGCCCAGCCGTCCGTTGCGCAGCCTGACGCCGGCCCGCACAATGCCTTATTTAAACAGGCTAAACAGGAGAAGGACTTTATACCATGCCCGCAGTTATTCCTGGATGTTCTTCAATCTCTGTGGGGTCAGCCTGGGTCATTGACCTCTCCCAGCAATCTGGATCGTAAACTGTACTGCTCGGCACCCGAGCTGGAGGCGCTCCTTGATTTGCCAAGCGTGGACCAACCTGTGGCGGCGCTCACTTCATCTTCGGTCCTGTCATCCAATCCCTTGGACAGTCTTAAATCTGAAGACAGGCGCGTTGAGATGGCATTTCGTAAGTCACATCAAGCCGTGGCCTGGGTGGTTCGCACAGCGACTGCCACTTCGTTTTTCAATCACGCATCGCTTATTTGGCTAAGACAGCTCCAGGAGAGGCTTCCCCCGGAAGAGACAAGGTTGCATCAGGACATTAATAAAATCATCGCGGCCACCGAATATTCCGCTGATGCATCCTTGAATTCGGTCCTGGGGGGACCCCTGGGGGTTCCTCTACTTACTGTCTTAACGCATAGCTCCCCCGATACATCACCCGCTACCCAAGTCCCCTCGCAGAGGACACGGAAACACTACGGTGCCGGTGGCCGCCCGGCCTGTTGTACGCGTTCCCCCCGATCCCTCTCATTCAGCAGGTACTTCACAAGATGATCGCAGTCCAGGCAGAGTTGGTGCTGATTGCCCCCAATTGGCCACGTCGCCAGTGGTTCTCCGACCTCGTGGAGTTCTCCGTCGAGAGGCCGTGGGTGATACCTGCTCATCAAATTGTGCTTTGCCAGGGGGCCATCTGTCATTCCGAGCCCCAATGGCTCCAGTTGGCCGCCTGGCGTTTGAGCGGCTCATCTTGAAAAAGAATCTACTGTCAGATAATGTGATTGGGATCATCCAAGCATCGTGGTGGCCATCGACTATGAGAATCTATGAGGCTACGTGGCATGTGTTCTGCATTTGGTGTGCGGCTCACCATGTGGATCCCACCTCTGCGGTCATTCAAGATGTACTGGATTTTCTTCAGGCAGAGTTTGCTAGAGGGCTGTCCTCCGCCACGTTGAGGTGGCAGGTTGCAGCGCTTTCTACGGTTGTCTCCTGTCCCCCGTACCAGTCCCTGTCGCATCATCCCTGGGTGCGGGGGTTTCTTCACGGTGTGACCAATCTCCGACCACCTACAATACATTGATATCCCACCTGGGATCTCCCCCTGTGGTTCAGACCCTTACCAAGCCCCCCTTTGAGCCATTGGGGTCAGTATCACTCAAATTTCTCTCTTTCAAAGTGGCCTTCCTTCTGGCCATTACGTCGGTGAGGAGGGTGTCGGAGCTGACAGCGTTATCAATACGGAAGGATTTGTGTATATTTCGACCTCACACAGTGGTGCTTCGCCTGGACCCAGCATTCACCCCTAAGGTGAACTCAGCCTTCCATCGGGCTCAAGCGATTATCCTTCCAGATTTCTGCCCTTCGCCTCGCCATGACCGCGAAGTCGCCTGGCACATCCTGGATGTACGCCGTGCCTGAGGCGCTACATCAGACGTATAGCATCGTTGCGGAAGACAGAGGCGCTGTTGGTCTCATTTCACCCAGCGTCTCTGGGACAAAAGGTGTCATCCATGGTGGGCAGGTGGATCAAGGCCTGTATTGCTGCTGCTTATGACCAACAGTCTCGATCGGCACCTGGACGGATCTTGCCTCACTCGATCCGCAGTGTGGCTCATCCGCAGCGTGGGCGACACAGGCGTCAGTGTCGGACATCTGTTGCGCAGCTACCTGGACCTCCTTGTCCTCCTTTGTTAAACATTACTGTATAGATGCCTTTGACTGCGGAGGCTTCCTTTGGCCGTCGAGGTTTGCATAGTGTTCTGTCAAAACTGGCATTGGGGGGCAGCCAGCCTCCCGCCCATGGAATTTAAGCTTCCCAGCTATGGAGTGCAGCTGTTGCGTACTGGAAAACAGACGTTGTTCTTACCTGAATGTCCATTTTCTGGGCGCGGCGGCTGCACTCAATTCCCTCCCTTGTTCACTGGTTACTCTTCTGGCTGTCTGCAGCTGGGGTTTGTGACCCCGCAGTTGGATTTGTTTTCTTGTTCATGACTTGATCTTTTAGCCTGATTTTTCAGCATCTTCGTTGAAGACTGGGGATTATGGGGCAGGAGGCATGCCTGGAGCATGGAGAGAGAGGGCGTTCCCTGAATAAATTTCCACTCAGTTGTTGTCAGACTCTGAAGGAAGAACCCAGCTATGGAGTGCAGCTATGGAGTGCAGCCGCTGCGCCCAGAAAATGGACGTTCAGGTAAGAACAACGTCCGTTCCCCAGTACAAAGTTTGGTTGAGGCCATTGAACCAATTAGGATGCTAATCAAGGCATATATGGATCAGGGAATCCTATGGAAATGCACCTTCCCTTGCAATACTCCAATTTTTCCTGTTCAAAAACCTAGGACTGACTGAGGGCAAGCCTATTTTTCGCTTTGTGCACAATCTCAGGCTCATAAATGCATATGTGATACCTAGAGCTTCAGTGGTACCAAACCCAACCTCCATAATCACTGGCATACCAGCCACAGCAATTGTATTCACCATAATTGACCTCTATGCAGCTTTCTTTAGTACCCCTGTGGATCCAGATTCCCAATATCTATTTGCTTTTAGATGGGAGGACCAACAATACACCTGGACCCACCTTCCCCAGGGGTATACCAAATCACCCACCCTTTTCTCTCAAATTCTAAAGGCAGACCTGTCATCCATCCTTTTGCCACAAAACTCCATCCTGGTCCAATATGTGGATGATTTATTGCTAGCCTAAGAGACTGAAAGGGACTGTAGAGTTGACACCCATCACCTACTTTGCTGCCTAGCAGGGTGGGGGCACAAGACATCACCTACTAAGCTGCAATACCTACAAAAGGAGATAACCTATCTAGGCTATGTTATCTCCACAGGGACCTGTAAGTTAGTTCAAGAGTGGATATAAACCACATTGAGCATGAAACCCCCCAGAACTAAACTGTAGGTCAGAGCCCTTTTGGGGGGTTCTAGGATTCTGCCAGCCCTGGATCCCATTATTTAGGAAATTAGCAAAGTCTTTTGTCCAATTAACAATAAAGAAGATGACAGACTCTGTGGAATTGACAAAATCACTGAACCAGGCTTTCGAAAAAATAAAGAAAACCCTGTCTTCAGCCCCAGCCTTGGGCTTATCTAACTATTCAAAGCCTTTCATACTCTTTGTCAGGGTAATGATTTAAGAGCTGACCAGCTGCTACAATGATGTAATGCTGGGAATGACTCAGCAAGATTTTTTGGCTGATATCACTTTAAGAGCTTGTTATAAGGAGAGACCCTATTGGGGCATATCCCACTCTCCGTGTGTGCTTCTGTGCTGTAATTGCTGTTTGCTGTTTGCTTGAGGTCTGAGTAAAGTACGTGTATGTATATATTCTTTGTAGATAAAACCACTATTTAAATACAAACTCTTGTTTACTGTATTTGCTCCTGGGTTGTCTCACATAGTCATACTATGCTCAGTCTGACACTCTTTATCCACAAGAACAAGGGAGTGGGTTTGGTAGTATTAGTGCAGGAACTCAGTCCCACTCTTTAGCCTGTAGCTTATTACTCTGTCCAATTGGACCCAGTAGCCCAGGGGACCATCTCTTGGTTGTGAGTGATGGCCACAACTGTGGAGATTGTCAAGCGATCAAAGGACATCATCTACGGCCATCCTCTAAGGGTCCCACATGATGTATTTGCAATTCTTTTAAAAAGCCCAAGCCAAGCATTCATTCAGCAGCAGCTAGCACAATACTAGGCTGAGCTCTTCATCACTGACCACATCACCTTTGAACGATGTTCCACCCTGAACCTAGCCACCCTGTTGCTAACTGAATATTTGGACTCCATCTTGCATGGCTGTCTAGACAGTCCATGACACTGAGCTGCCACAACCTGACCTGACAGATGTGCCTCTGCAGAACCCAGACTTGGAGCTCTTCATCCTACCTGTGTGACAGGACCCGAGTCATTGGTGCAGTAGTCATTTCCCTCCACAATATTGTTTGGGCTTTCCCACTATCAAGCTGCTGAATTGGTAGCACTAACACAAGTGTTAGAGGAAACTCAGGCTACCATGGCAGAGGGGGGGACTATCCGAAGAGAGCCTGCTCCAGGTGACAGAAAGAGGCAGAAAGTGCCTCCACCCAGAGACTTCCAGGACCCAGCAGCCCAATTTGAACCAGAGTGCAGCTCTTCCTGATCATCAAAGCCGAGATGCCCATCCCAGTGACCGGAACAAAAAGGGATGAGTATTGGTGGAAAAAAATTCCCTAAAGTAGCTGCATTGAATTTCCCCACCTTAGTGCCCAAGGCTGGGGAAAACCCCTGAGCTAGCTAGGAAGAGTGGAATGGATGTGGGGCTGGGCACAGGCCAGGTTCCTAAAGCCCCTGATGGAACCCTTGGGGAGATCCATAGAGCAATTAAGGGAGGAATTTGACCGAGCCACCCTTCTTGATGAGGGGCCGTTGTGCCACCCAAAAGATAGGGGGTTTGCAACTAGCCCTTTAAAGTGAGGAGATGCAAGTGGGAATGCAACCCCCCTTCTCCACCCACCAGGAGAATCAGTTTGAGGCTGCAGCCAGTGCCTCCCCCATGAAACAGGCAAGCCACCCAGGGCAGGCAGCCCCTCCCCTCTCTACGAACTAGAGCTGAGGAAGACTGCCAGCCACACCAAGCGCAGGCATACAGAGGCCAACATGAGGGAGGAGCAACACTGAATGAGCTGTCCCGATTCAAAGGGAAATTCGATGGGGACTCAGATCAGCTGGCTCTATTCCTTGACTCGGCTGAGGTCTACCTAGAGTGCTACGGACACCTCTATCCATCCCACAGCCATGGTTAATACCATTGCCGAGGGGCTAGAGGGAGAAGCAAGGGAATGGCTAGCAGCCCTCCACAAGAGGAGAGCCCTCCAAATGCAAGACGTCGACAACTTCCTATGGCAGCTAGAAGCCAGATTTGAGGAGGCGGAGGAGGATCCATATGCGGAAGATGAGCTCCAAAACCTAAAGCAGAGAGGGCAACCCATTAAGGAACACATCTGTGAGTTCAGGAGTCATGGGGAAGCGCCTGTTAGATCATTTTTTCAGAACAAGGCTGGATAAGCAAATTGCCCAAGTAACTGCCTATCGGGACATCCTGAACAGTCTCTGAATGGTTCAAAGTAGTTCCAAGTAGCCACAAAAGTCGACAGCGGATTGCACACCAACAACATGAGAAAGCAATCGGACACCAAGGACAACCAGACCGGAGACCATCTGTCCAACAGGAGGCAACAGCACCACAGCCGGCCCCAAAACCAACTGTCCTACAAAGCCAGCTGAAATGCTACAGATGTGGAGGGATAGACCACGTGGCATCAGCATGCGTGACCCCAGCCCCAAAACCAAAGCCAGAGCCACCACCCAGGGCACAACAGGACCGAGGCCCCAGGTGTGCCACCGACACATCCCAAAAAGCCCTCCAGGCTGTAGAGGTCCCTCCCCACCCAGCCGAAGGGGTGGGGGGAAACTCCAGCCAATGACGATCAGTTACCGGATTCCTATGACAGCAAGGACAAAGGTGAAAATGTCCCAATGGTGAGTGAACCGATCCACCCTTTCATATTTCCAATACGCCTCACAGCCCCAAAAACAGGAACCCAGGGGACTTTTCATGCCCTCATAGACTCAGGCTGGACTAGATGCTTGATCAACCTAACCATGGTCCTGAAACTGGGGATTAGAGTGAAAAGACAGACCCACCTGATCAGGTTTGAACAGGTTGATTGGGGGGAGCCTATGCCACCCATCTGACTGAACCAGTGAAGCTAGAGCTAGTGAATCACTGGGAATTTGATTGATAGTAGCCCCCAAAATGACAGACATGGTCATACTGGGGCTTTCCTGTGTAGACAAATGGGGCCCAACCATCTGGTTGCAAGGGGGCAACTGAAGGCTGACAATAGCAAGGGGGCCCCAACCCCCTCTACACCAGCAAATAGAAGCATCGCCCACACAGGGAACCCTCCCAAAGGGCCCACCAAAACAACTGGCAACCACCTCTGACAAAACCCCAGAGGCCAAACAGATCCCCAGAGAATATCAGGATCTCACGGAAGTTCAGCAAGGTCAAGTACTTCTGGTTTGGCATCGCGGCAAGACAGCCAGGGAATAGCGGGCTCTGAGGAGCCCAGCTAAAAGCCCCACTGCTGAACCGCCACTGATGGGTCTTCGGACCAGAACCATCCTGCAGGGACAGGGTAGAAAGAGACGTGCCTCGGATGACCAAGAGGAACAGGCAAGTTCCTCGGAGGTCGGAGGGAACTCTCTGAAAGTCGGCGGTGGGGGGCGGCAGCCATGGCGGCTGCCACGAAGCTGGGACAAACTGGGCAAAGTGATGTGCAGGAGGAAAGCGGAAAGGAACAATGCTCTTTGAAGCCAGGTAAGTGACAACCAACCCAGGCTCAAAACAACACTTGGAGCAATGGTTTTTTACTTTTAAGTGCTATAGCCTTAAAACAGCAGCTGCGGAACTACAGGGCATAGAAGATTTTAGGATGTAATTTTTTAAAAAGAAGAACCCGATAGAATAGGTAATAAGTCACTGTTTGTATATGTGTGTATATATAATTGCATATATTTAGATTGCATTGTGTACTGTATATGTAATTTTATGATTGAGAAAAACTTGTATATTTTTAATATTTTTAAATTTAATAAAGTTTGTTTTTAAAATTAAAAAAAGAAAAGAAAATTGATGTTTGAACAGAACAAATCCAAAAAATAAATATTGGGACTTGGTTCAAAAAACTGAGCAATTTTAAATTTGAATTGGACTGTTAAAGAAAAAAAGAAAAAAAAATTATTATTTTTAAAACACAGAAGAAGGAGAGAATAAAGCAGGAACATTAAATAATTGAAACAAAATGGCTACTTGCGTGACTAATGGAAATTGTGAATTGCAGAGAGACATCTTCTGGTTCAAAATAAACATTGTAACTTGCTCTTTGTTTGGGAACATTGTGAATACTACAGATAACAACCGTGGGACTTTGGTGATGGAGGTGTTTTTTCTTTGTCTGCAAGCGGCTTGACTGGCTAAAAGAAAGGGAAAATATAATGGAATGCATATAATTGATATTAATTGGTGCAGGAACAAAAGAAGACAAATGGCGCAGGAACAAAAGAAAATTGATGTAATTTGCTTAAAATAGAAGTAAGAAAAAGAACTAAATTGATACATGGAGAATTAAAATTGAGAACTTTGAAATTGAAATGAAATATAAGCAAACAGACAAGGAAATGAGGAATAGGATACACACAGCTGGGAAGAAAGAAGATAAAAATAATGTGATTAAAAATGAAAAAGCAATGTATAGATGGAAAGTAATAATAAAAAGGAGGTTTTTATAGATGAATAAGAATGAATATGAATATAAGAAGAATTTTTTATAGATATATATAAAAACATTTTGAAATAAAGAGGGAAGTTAGAAGAGAGGAACAGAATATGTTAACAGAAATTTATTAACTCATAAGGATGTATTTGGTGTAAGAACTAAGTCTCATTGTTAAATTGTTACAAAGATGATAATGATAATGCGATTGAATATGAATAAATAATGTATAGGTGGATGGTAAAATAAAGTGATTAAGCTGGGATAAGCAGTAAATTAAGATGATGATGCTGGGATTGACAGCAAAAGTAAAGATATTATACTGGGTATAACAGTAAAAATAAAGATAATTATGCTGGGATTGATAGTAAAATAAGGTGATTATAATGGGTATAACACTAAAATTAAAGAAGCTTATGCTGAGATTAAAAATGGTTATACTGGTTTAACAGTAAAAAATTTAGATGATTATACTGGGATTGACAGCAAAAATAAAAATGATTATACTAGGTTTAACAGTAAAATTTAGAAGATTATGCTGGGATTGACAGCAAAAATAAAAATGATTATACAAAAATCTAGCAAGGGGATTCATTAAGCCGTCCAAGCCATGGGTCGCAGCCCCAGTCCTGTTCAAAGGAAAAAAAGATAGAACTATGAGATTATGCGTTGACTTTAGAGGTATAAACTGCATGTGTGTACACAACCTATACTCCCGAAGGACATGCTATCTCACCTAGCCAAGGGAATTTTTTTTTATAAAATTAGACCTCTGAGAAGCATACTACTGAGTCAGCATCAGGGAGGGAGATGAATGGAAAACAAAATTCAACTGCCCCCTAGGGAGCTTCCAATTCAAAGTGATGCCTTTCAGACTGCAGGGGGCCCTGGTGGTATTCATGCAGTTAATAAAAAAGGTGCTGCATGAGAACCCTTATAAGGGGGTCCTTGTCTACCTGAACAACATCCTCATCTACACTGAGACCATGAAGGACGACATACCCCTAGTCTGCCAGGTACTGGAAAAAGTGGTGGCCAACCTGTACATCAAGCTGTCAAAATATGAATTTCACCACACATGGCTAGATGTTACTGAGCCACCACACATGGCTACTGAGTGTCGAATGAGGGCATAGAGATGGACCTAGACAAAGTACAAGCCGTCCTAGGCTGACAGCCCCATCACACCTGTAGACAGCTATAAAACATCCTAGGATTTGCAAATTTCTATGAGCAATTCATCCCTTCCTTTGCAGAGATTGCTAAACCCAGGACAGACCTCCTAAAGATGGGGCCCAGGGGCGAAGCCCCGCCCAGGACAACCCCTGCAGTAGGACCTAACCTGCCAAAAGGCATTAGAAACACTAAAATAACTTTTTTCAAAGGAACAAGTGCTGAAGCATCCTGACCGCAAACAACCCTTCATTATCCAAGCAGACGCCAGCTACGTGGCAGTGGGAGCAGTGCTACTCCAAAGAAATAGCCAAGGAAAACTACAACCCTGTGCCCACACCTCCCGCAAACTCACGTACACAGAGAGGTGATGGGCCGCATGGGGAAAAGAGGCTTTTGTGGTAAGATGGGCACTGCTAACCTGGTGCCACCTGCTGGAAGGGGGGCAGAGACTGTTTGAAGTCTGGATTGACCACAAAAATCTGGAGGCCCTTAGGACCCCGGGGAAACTATCGCCCAAACAAGTCCGTTGGGCTCAATACTTCAACTGGGTTTGACTTCCTGCTAAAGCACATCCCAGGGGGGAGGAACTTCCTAGCTGATCCCCTCTCCCACATGCCTCAGTACAAATGTGAATGGGAGGAGATAGTAGACGTCATCATCCCCCCCTACCAAACAGCTGCCCAAGTGACCACCAGACAGCAACGCCACAACCAGGAAGATCGACTTGCAAGTGATCTAACCATGAAACTCAAAACCATGAAACTCAAAACCAAACTGCTATCAGACCCCTGGTTCAGTCAAAACAAAAGCACATTCCAGCTGTATCTCTGTCAAGAACGTCTCCGCAGTTACCCACAGTGGCTGGATTGATCTCTACAACCCATGAAATTGCTTCGTTGAAGAATGTGAGTTACGACACCTTAGGGGTAGGGGGGAAACAGGGTCAGAGGCAGAATGTAAATTAAGTGGGGTCAGTGTTGGCTTCACATGGAACGCGCTGACATGAAGCTCCTAATAAATAACTGGATTTCTTTTGAAGCTTGGCTCGAGGTTCATGATTTAATTAGGGCATTGGTCAGAACCTTGATACCAAAAGACACAAGACTCACCACAATGCAGAATCCCCTGGAGCATCTCAATCACAAAATCCCAGAACCCCATAAAAATCCATCCACGCACCCAGCCAACTGATCAGCTGCCCCAGGACTGAATCGCTGAATGTCACTTTGCTTCTGAAATAGACCTCCTTCCGAGCAGCTTGCTTCAACCTTTTAATTTCAAATGATGGTATTGTTTCATTTTTTTTCTTTCTGTGCCTTCTCCCAATGGGAAAAACGAGTCCAAACTTTCTTCCAACACTAGCCTGATCCCTTAACCACTCCACTAAACTGGCTCTCACGATCTAACTTAAGAAACCTAACTTAAAGAGCCTGGTGGCGCAGCAGACTAAAGCACTGTTATTAACATTCATTAACATTCAGCTGCCTGCAATTACTGCAAGTTCAAATCTCACCAGGCTCGAGGTTGACTCAGCCTTCCATCCTTTCTAAGGTAGGTAAAATGAGGACCCAGTTTGTGGGGGCAATAAGCTGACTTTGTATAAATATACAAAAATATGAAGGCTATTGCTTAACGCACTGTAAGCCGCACTGAGTATCCGGAGAAGGGCAGCATATAAATCAAATAAAAAAACCAAAACTACTCAGTTACCAATAACATGATGCTTTGTCAGTAATGATGTTGAGAAGAACTTGATGATACCTCACTATACTGCTGTCGAGTTAGGACTTTTCAAGTCATGAGAGGTTAAAATATTAGAATTCAGTGAAATAAAGTAGGGTATTATCTACATACTAGAATTTTCCCAGAATTTTGTGTTGTTTGTCTAGTTAGTTGACTGGTATGCCAACCTGGAAATAATCAGCTGACCACTACTCAGAGGAACAAAATCATCAATTTGAATCATCAATCAAACAACATCAACGGGGGGGGGGGGGGAATTGCTAATACTTTGGCAAATAGACTCAATATTGAGAAGTACCTTTAGAGACTTGATCATTGGGCCCTATCCAATAAGATGCCACTCAGTGGTGAGAAGAATAAGGTGTGTACTTAGGCAGACAAATCAAATGCACAGATACAGACTAGTAATAACTGGCTCAACAATACTACCTGTGAGTGGGATCTAGGTATCCTAGTAGATGACTGATTACATATGAGCCAACAGCATACTGCAGCTGCCAAATAAGACAATTGCAGTCCTAAACTGCATTAACAGAGGGATAGCATCAAGATCATGAGAAGTGGTAGTCTCACTCTACGCTGCTTTAGTAAAACCACATTTGGAATACTAAGTCCAATTCTCGTTATCATGATACAAAAAGATGCTGAGGCCGTAGAAAAAAGTGCAGAGAAGAGCAACAAAGATGTTAAGGGGTCTGGAGACTAAACCATATGATACCAGGAACTAGGTATCTTTAGCTTAAGCAAGAGAAGGATTTGGGGTGACATGATAGCCATCTTCCAATAATTAAAGGGCTATCACAGGGAAGACGGGGTTGATTTATTCTGCAAAGCACCTGAGGGCAGGATAAGAAACAGTGGATGGAAGCTCATCAGAGGAAGATCCATGTAAGGATCTGCCTCTCCTCCTTTCCCAAGAAATTATAGACTTTTGAAATGTATTTCAAAAGGAACATTTTATTGAGAAGAAGTGATAGCAGAACAGGTGAAGCAGACTCTAAATTCTCTCCCAAATGGCACAGTTAGAAATAGGGCTCTAGAATCCATCCGTCCAGTTCAAATGTGGATTTCAGCCAATCCACAGGTGTGAAGATGTTTATTGTAATGGCTGTACTGAGAGCCAGATAAGGATCCGTTCTCCAGTGCACTGCTTGGAGAATCGAAGCATGGGTTGACTTCAATCCTATTGCCAGAGATTGAGTTGCTAGAACTTTCTTGGCCACGCCTCCTCTGTTCAGCTGAGCTCGTTTTTTGACTCGGTCCAGCTGAGAGAGACGTGGAAAAGTTTGCTCCAGCAATTCGAGTCTCACAACAAAAGATCACGCTTGGAATGGAAGAAGAAAAAAGGGAGGCTTTTTAGCCAGTTTGGGGCTTTTAGCCTTTAATTGGAGCCTGCAAGCTGTGGGGGTGTGTGCTGGTCTCCCCCAGCAAGTCTGGCACGACTGCCACCGCCCAGAAGACACAGACAGGAGGCAGCAAATCTGGGGCAAACCTGTTTGCAGGGATCCCCTGTGTGTGCACGCACCTGCTTCTCTATCCGAAAAGCTGCAGGTGATTGAGCTGGTTTCCTCGGTCCAGTGGCAAGAACCACCATCACTTTATCTCTTCCTGGCCGGGAAGGTGGCTGTGGAGTCACTGTCCGATTGGAGCAACATACTCCAAGGATTTCAGCCTGCTCGATCCGGGCGGCGTTGGGAGAGCCGAAACCTCTGCTGTCGCTCCATTTGGACTCAGCTGTCGAGCCCAGTCATGACTCGCCACAAGAACGTTCACATACACAATGCTCCTGTAATGATTCCAGGAGGGAATGGGCACCAGGTGGCTAGGTTTCGGTTGTGGTGGAGGCAGTGCATTAATGGATTATTGGTGGTGATAGAACGGGTGCGAGATGAGGGGATACATGGCTGACGAATCAACATCATCGTTGCTTTGGGAGCATCATGATCCCATATCCTGGCTAGGGCGAGCAGAAAGTGGCTGCCGAAAACTCCAAACAGCTGAGACACGTTACAAGGGTGGGGCGCAGGCAGCGCGACTTGTTTAAATTGCGCTGAGAGGCGGTTGCTCTCAGTGCCGACTTTGTATGGATCATACTCGTCTTTTCCTGATTCCCACGTATAGCGAATTAAACCAAACACTGATCATCCAAATACACTGAACTGATTGATTGTTTTGACATTCTCATAGACGTGGATTGGAAAGCCAAGAGAAAGTTGGCGCTCCCCCTTAAACTCAACCTGCTGTTTGAAGCAGCTGTGAGTACAATATGGCTGAAGGGACAGATTTGGGTGTGCCTGAGGTCTTGGAGGCTAAGGAGGAAGATGTGGCAGTTGTGGCTGTGACACCCCAGGAAAGCGAGGTTTTGGTTATTCGATCTAAGGAGAGGAAAGTCCTGAATGTAGACCTTCTGGTGGAAAACCAAGGGGTGACTGAAAAGGGGATAACACAGTCTACTTCGGGTCATTGGTGGCACAGCTCCACAATAACCAGCCCTGGGGAGGCTCAGGATAGAACACCACCTATTGGACCAGGGGCGTTTCAAGGATGGAGAGAGAGATGCTGGACAGAAGAGGAAGACCAGGACTGGAGTTATTCTGTAGGTTCTTTACTCTCAGGTCAGGTCAGGGAGTGGTTTGCCACCGCGGTGTTCCTTTCGGGGGGACGGGGATGCTTTGCCAGATGAGGCAGATAGGTCACTTAAAGAGATTCCGATTGGGGGTCATTTGGCTTTTTTCTATGACCAATGGCAGTCTTCAGTTTCTGACGCCTGGGTTTTGTCCACAATTCACTCGGGACTTTGTTTAGAATTTATCAGTCCCCCTCCTCTGGTTTTCATTTCCTGCCCTCTCTCTCATGACCCTCATAAGCAGGCCTTAGTTTCCTCTGCTATTGACCATCTTCTTTCTATTCGAGCTATTCAGCGGGTTCCCCCTGATCAACAAGGTAGGGGGTTCTACTCCTGCCTTTTTGTTGTAAAGACATTCTCGGGGGGTTGGCGGGCCATCTTGGACCTTAAGGCTCTGAACCGGTACATAATTTATCGCCGGTTCAAGATGCACACCCTCTTCTCCATTTTGGAGTGTCTTCGCCCTGGGGACTTTCTTTCTTCTATTGATTTAACGGAGGCTTACCTCCATATCCCGATCCACCCTTCCCCCTGCCAATTTCTCTGTTATCATTTCAAGGGTTCTCATTTTCAGTACAGAGCTTGCCCTTCGGTCTCTCTTCTGCCCCTAGGGTTTTCACCAAGGTCATGGCCTCCCTGATAGGGCACATCAGTTCTTTCCCTATCCGGCTACAATTTTATTTGGATGACATTCTTATTTCTTCCTCCCTCCTCTCCGCCCACAGGGATCTTTCCATTGTCCTTTCTCTCCTCCAAAGTCACAGGTTTTCGGTGAACTGGGCCAAAAGCCATCTCTCGCCTTCCACCCGCATAATTCACCTAGGTGCTTCCATTAATACTGTCTCATCTCAGGTTTTCCTTTCCCCTGACCCCAACTCCTCTTTTTGGAGTTGCAAACAGGAACAAGTATAGCAGTAAAACAATCAGTAAAACAGTAGAAAATAACAAGTAGCAATGATCAATCAGTGATCATGCAGAGAGAACAGGCAGAGAGGAGCAGAGATAGCAATAATAATGTAATAAGAAAAATAAGCCATGATTCAAGCTTCCTTTTAAATACATTGGTTACAGAGCTAGCCAAACAGAATACAGTATGATGCAATACAGCATTACAGTCTTAAAGCTATACATTACATTTTGACTGCAAACATGCATTGATGGTTTATATATATTGCCAACCCAACCAGTTAGGCAATAGCCATTCCCTAACATTCTCCCCTTTGGAGAATGGTAGGACAATACATAATAGCTTACATTCTTAAACCATAACATTCACAACACGCTTTATGCTTAATTGTACCCTGAACTTTTGTAAAATGGTCTGCAATATTATTTTCAGTCATGCAGTATTTAATTGAATTATTTTACTCTGTACACATTGTCTCACATTCAAGTATCTTATATCTGTGCTTAGATTCAGCTAAATTAGTTGCCATTTTAATTGCAGCTTGATTATCTTCATAAACTACAAATGAATCGTTTACAGTTAAGCCTATATTTAATAACAATTGTTTATAATATACTAGTTCTGTGCACATCAAAGATAAACAGAAAAACTCAGCTTCCATAGTTGATTAATGTGCTTTTTGCCTGATGGATTTCCAGCCTATTAAAGCATTACCTAACAGTATTGCAATACCCGATGTTGATTTCCGTGTAGGTAAATCAGTTGCAAAACTTGCATCAGCATATGCAGTTAATACAAGATCATTACTGGGCTCCAAATATAACACATAATGCATTGTTTGATTCAACTACCTAAGTATTCGCTTACTAGCTTCCCAATGCCTTTCAGTTGGTTCAGAATTATACCTAGCCAGTTGATTTACACTATAGGATATATCTGGCCTAGACCAATTACTAATATAAGATAGACTACCAATCAAGGATTGATATATTTCCTTGTCAAATACAGGACTTTGAATATTACCATGCTTAAAATCTTGACTCATTGGTGTCTTAGCAGGCTTACATAGTTCCATATTGTAACATTTAAGAAATTGGCTAACTTTCGTAGCTTGTGACAGTTTGTACCCTCTCTTAGTTTTTACAACATCAAGACCCAAATAGTGCTTGATTTCACCTAAATTTCTAATTCTGAACTTATTCTGCAGAATAAGTTCTGTTGCTTCCTGTTCAGTTTTTGTAACAATTGCTATGTCATCAGTAAACAAGAGTAAAAGAGAAACCAAGCCATCTTTCTCTCGTTTAAATAAACATCGATCTGCTATACCAGCAACAAAACCCATAGCATTTAATTCATTTACTATACATCTATTCCATTCATAACCTGACTCCTTTAAGTCATAAAGACTTTTCTTTAGTCTCCAGCAATCAGTTTTCTCATCAGTTCATAAACCTAGTGGCTTTTTCATATAGATAATACTCATATGTGATGTAAAGGTGCATGTAAATATGCAGTTTCAACATCTATATGATTAATTCTGTAGTCATTCTTAGCTGCCCACATTAACTCTGTTCGCAATGTGGTTGCTCTTAAACTAGGTGCAAAAACTTCATCATAGTCTTTATTAGACTGACAAAAACTTTGAGCAACTAACCTTGCCTTATCTACACTAGTTTTTAGTTTATAAACCCACTTACAACCAATTGAACGCTCTCTTGGTGGTAACTTAACATCCTCATACACATCTAACTCAGTCAACGATTTAAGTTCTTTATCCATAGCTTCCTTCCAAGCTACTTGATCCTTTGCTGGATATAATTTAATGTCATTGTAGTTAGAAGGTTCTATATTGACCTGACATACCACACTAGCTTGATATCTGTCGGGTGGATGTCTAACCCGAGTTGATCGTCTGGGTAACTGAACTCATAACTCATCTCCTTCCTCCCCTAAAACATCTTCTTCCTTTACAGTAATAGGTTCTACATCAACTATTTCATCCTCGGGTATCATTGAATATTTGTGTATCAATAATAATACTATCCTCTTTTTTGTAACCTTCTTTCTCAAGCTTATTCCAACCAATATGCTCCAGGAACTTAGTACTAGCACTACAATAGACACTAGTGGTACCTGGCACCCAAAATCTAAATGACCTGTGGTTAGATTCATAACCAACAAAAAACAATTTCTTTGCTCTTTGTTGTCCCTTTCGCCTCAATTGCGAGGGAATATGAACCCATGCTGGAGCTCCAAATGTATGCAAATAGCTTAGCTTTGATTTTCTACCATGCCAACTTGTGAATGGTAATTCACCAGTTGTTGAATTAACTACGTTATTCAAAACATGGTTAGCACACATTATTGCTTCACCCCAGAGTGTCTCAGGCAAAGCAGAATCAGATAACATGGTTCGAGCCATAGCCTGCAGTGTTTATTTATTTATTTATTTATTGGTTCGATTTATATGCCGCCCTTCTCCGGAGACTCAGGGCGGCTTACAGTGCGTTAAGCAATAGCCTTCATACTTTTGTATATACCTGCTTAGTAGGGCTTTTGGCCCCCCCAAGCGGTATTCTTTTTTTATACAAAATCAGCTTATTGCCCCCATAATCCGGGTCCTCATTTTACCTACCTGGATGGAAGGCTGAGTCAACCTTGAGCCTGGTGAGATTTGAACTTGCAGTAATTGCAGGCAGCTGGTAGCTAAGTACTACTTAACAGCACTTTAGTCCGCTGCACCACCAAGACTCCTTTGTCCTCTGCATTCTATATAAGCATTATGTTGCGGTCTATAAGGGGCAGAATGCTTATGTTCGATATCTGCCTCCTGTAACATAGTTTCTAATTTTATATTGGTAAACTCAATACCATTATCAGTTACCAAGCAAACCACCTTATGTTTCTGTTTTCTCTCAACAAACTTCAGCCAGTTTGACAAATGCTGAAATGTTTCCAATTTAGTTTTCATTAGGTAACAGAAACCATAATGAGAAAAATGATCTGTTATGCTTAATATATACAGTTGCAAGAAAAAGTATGTGAACCCCTTGGGATTACGTGGAGTTTTGCATGAATTGGTCATAAAATGTGCTCTGAACTTCATCAAAGTCACAACAATAGAAAAACACAGTCTGCTTAAAATAATACTACACAAACATTAGATGTTGCCATGGTTTAATTGAACATAACATGTAAACATTCACAGTGCAGGGAGGAAAAAGTATGTGAACCTTTGGACTTAATAACTGGTTGACCCTCCTTTGGCAGCAATAACCTCAACCAAACGTTTCCTGTAGTTGCAGATCAGACCTACACAATGATCTGGAGTAGTTTTGGACCACTCCTCTTCACAAAACTGTTTCAGTGTAGCAATATTCTTGGGATGTCTGGTGTGAATCGCTCTCTTAAGGTCATGCCACAGCATTTCAATCGGGTTGAGGTTGAGGACTCTGACTGGGCCACTCCAGAAGGCGTATTCTGTGCTGTTGAAGCCATTTTTTTTGTTGAATTACTTGTATGCTCTGGGTCATTGTCCTGTTGCATCACCCATCCTCTGCAGAGCTTCAGTTGGCGGACAGATGGTCATATGTTTTCCTGCAAAATGTCTTGATAAACTCTGGAATTCATTTTCCCATCAATGACAACAATCCGTCCAGGCCCCGAGGCAGCAAAGCAGCCCCAAACCATGATGCTCCCTCTGCCATGTTTTACAGTGGGGATGAGGTTTTGATGTTGGTGTGCTGTGCCTTTTTTTTCCCACACAGTGTTGTGTGTTCTTCCCAAACAACTCAATTTTGGTTTCATCTGTCCACAGTATATTTTGCCAGTAGTTCTGTAGAACATCCAGGTGCTCTTTTGCAAACGTCAAACGTGCTGCAATTTTTTTTGGACAGCAATGGCTTCCTCCGTGGTGTCCTCCCATGTACTCCATCCTTGTTTAATGTTTTTCTTATTGTAGATGTGTCAACAAAAATGTTAGCATGTGCCAGAGATTTCTGTAGGCCTTTAGCTGACAGTCTAGGATTCTTCTTTACCTCATGAAGCATTCTGCGCTGTGCTCTTGCAGTCATTTTTACAGGACGACCACGCCTAGGGAGAGCAGCAACAGTGCTAAACTTTCTCCATTTGTAGACAGTCTGTCTTACTGTGGACACATGAACATCAAGGCTTTTGGAGATACTTTTGTAACCTTTTCCAGCTTCATGTAAGTCAACAATTCTTGATCGTAGGTCTTCTGAGAGCTCTTTTCTGCGAGGCATGGTTCACATCAGACAGTGTTTCTTGAAACCAGTAAACCCAAAACAGGTGTGTGTTTTAAAGGGCAGGACAGCTGTCAACAACACATCCAATATCATCACACTGATTGGAGTCCAGGTTGGCTCACTCCTAGCTCCAATTAGCTCTTGGAGAAGTCATTAGGCTAGGGGCTCACATACTTTTTCCTCCCTGCACTGTGAATGTTTACATGTTATGTTCAATTAAACCATGGCAACATCTAATGTTTATGTAGTATTATTTTAAGCAGACTGTGTTTTTCTATTGTTGTGACTTAGATGAAGTTCAGAACACATTTTATGACCAATTCATGCAAAACTCCATGTAATCCCAAGGGGTTCACATACTTTTTCTTGCAACTGTAACAGGCTCCAGCTAAACTAGATTTTTTAGATCCAATGATATCAGCAAACACTACCTCCAATGGCTCATTAGTTGTAAATCCATTGACTCTGTTTGCAGGGGTTACCTTGCTCTTTTCTTGGTTACATGCATTACAATTGAGATATTTTTACAGGATTTTAATTTTATCCCCTCAGATAATTCTACAGTTCTTTTCACCACCTTAAAGTCTATATGTCCCAAATGTCTATGAAGCAAATGAATACATTCATCATGTGGCTTCGTATTATCATAAACTGAGTTAGCATTAGCCATAAGTAATGAATCGTCTTTCAGAACAAACAAATAATTCTCTAACGTTGCAGTAACACTTGTACCATTCTTTTCTATCAAACATTTATCTCCCCTAAAGGTACTACAAATCCAACTTTTCTCAATGCTTTTACAGATAGCAAGTTGAATTTTAGTTTAGGTATATACAACATTGGTAACTGCTCTATACATGAACAATATGCAATATCTTCTCCAGTTGCTTTCATTTTCCATCCACTGGCTAATGATACATGTTGTTTACAATTAGTCATGTTTACAAACCTCTCTTTACTTCTAGTGATAGACTGCGATGCTCCACTGTCAACTACCCACAAATCATGGTTTACAGTAGTGGAACTGGATATAGCTAGATTAACATTCTTTTTGACTCTCTGTTGATTACCAGTATTCATTTTCTTACCCTTTTTACAGAATCTAGCTATATGACCAGTAGGAATAAATGGTCTGACTGCTTCACGGTTGACTAGTTGCTGACCCATCATTCTGCGCAGTTGATCCAATCCTGCACTCCGTGTATGGAATTCTCAAAGACAGATGTCTTACTCCACTGCCGCTTTATACCAATCTGTTATGTGGATACCCAATCCTCTGTAGACACAGGCCTGCCTCATTCCCTATTCAACCCCATATGGAACTGATGCACGAGAAGCCTTTCTGACCACCCCCTCAGTCTCCCCGCTAATTTCCGGAATTCTTTTACATATTCTTTGGTGGGTCTGCCTCCTTGTCGCAATGCTACTAATTCCCCTTCAGTTATTTGGATTCGTGCATCATCCTCAAAACAATGTTGAAGGGCTTCTAGAAACAGGCCTAGGTCCACCAATTCTCGGGTGTGGTCGCTGTTTAAGTCAGCCACCCAATTGGCTGCCTCACCTGTAAGTACTGTTGTAACAGCGACAACCATTGCCCATTGTGAGGGATAGAAACGTCCATAAGTGTCCATATGACTAATCACTTGGCTTAAACATAAAGTGACACATTCCGGGTTACCGTTGAATGCAGCTTGTAAAGGATGCAGGCCCCATGGTGTATGTGGAGGCCACATCCCCGGAGCCCACATAGGAATGTTCTCCATACCATGACCAACAGCAGTTGCCTCAGTTCTACTAGGCCCCAGTGGCTCTCTCCCTGACAGAACTGCCTCTCGTTCCCTTGGTGCTCTCATGCATGATTGGGTCACATCCTGCATGGCTTCTCCCAAGGATGACGTAGAATCTTCCGGAAGGTGGTGCTCCTCCGTTCTGGTCCTAACTTGGGCTTGGTCTGCTCTCAATTTGGGACTTGCTAATTGAAACTGACCCTCAGAAGGCACCCCCTGGGCAGGCCCCGTCCCACCCTGCCAGGATACTGAGGGGTCAAGGCCAGGTGCCCAAGGCTGCCACGATGGGCATCTTAGAAATTTGCTTCCCCAAACCTCTCCCTTAGGATGTCCAGACAAATTAGAGACAATATGCAAACTATATTAAACACATTAGAATATTATGAACTACACTCAGAGAAAGAAATAGCGTTATTTTTAGATGCACAAAAGGTGTTTGACAACGTGAACTGGCAACTTATGATAAAACAGTTGAAAATGATGGATTTTGGAGACAGATTTATAAATATGATCCAAACTATATATATAGACCAAGCGGCAAAGGTGATGGTAAATGGTGAAATGACAGAGAAAATACATATTAGAAAAGAAGCAAGACAAAGATGCCCTTTATCTCCATTATTATTTATATTAACATTAGAGATTTTAAATAGAAAAGTGACGCAGGAAAAGGAAATAAAAGGAATGAGAATAAAAAAAGAAGAATACAAACTATAAGCATTTGCGGATGATTTGGTGTTTATCATGGAAGACCCAATAGAGACAGCGCCAAAACTATTAGAACAAATAGAAGAATATGGGAAAGTAGCAGGTCTGAAAATCAATAAAGATAAGACAAAAATATTAGTCAAAAATATGAGAGAAAAGCAAAAAAGGAGGTGATGGAGAAACTGGACATTCAAATTGTGAAGAAAGTGAAATATTTGGGCATCTATCTGACATCAAGATGTGCAACGCTCAAGGAAGACAATTAGCACAAACTGAAAAAACAAATTGAAATAGTCCTGGAGAAATGGAGAAACTTGCAATTATCACTAATGGGAAGAATAGCCTTAATAAAAATGAAAGTATTACCAAAAATATTATTTTTATTTCAAACTATGTCAATAAAACTGGAGAAAAAATATTTTGAAGAGTTGAAGAAAATAACATGGAAATATGTGTGGCAAGGAAAGAAAGCAAGGATTAACATAAAAATGCTACAAGATGCAAGAATTAGAGGTGGGTTTGGCCTTCCGAATTGGGAATTGTATTATCAAGTGGCAGCGTTAACATGGATTAAAGAATGAATTTTATTAAGGACTACAAGACTATTGACATTGGAGGGTCATGATTTACAACTGAGTTGGCATGCCTTTTTATGATACAGGAAACAAAGGATACATGGATATTTCTAAAGACATTATGTAAGAAATGGTTTGTTATCAGTGTGGGAGAGAGTGAAAGAAAAACATTATTTGAATATTCCAATGTGGCTTTTTACAATAGAAGCGGTGACATACCCAAATATGGTGAACATGGGGAATATTGTTAGATATAAAGACATTTTGAAAGATCGGGGAGAACTGAAACAAAAATAAGAACTAGAGAGTCAAGGGATTGAGATAGATTGGTATACAAGACTGCAAATACAATCAAGATATGAAGCAGATCATAGACAATGTGGTTTTAACTTGGGGAAATCAGAACTGGATGAAATATTGACAGGAACAGATGAGAAAATGATTAAGAAATTATATAATTATTTATTGCGTATTAGACTAGAAGATGAAGTAAAAGAAACAATGATAGCATGGGCAAAGAATTTTGGATACACCATAGAATTGGACAAATGGCAACAACTTTGGGAAAGAAATTATAAATTAACAATGGCAACAGCCTATAGAGAAAACCTGTATAAGATGTTTTATAGATGGCATATGCCACCAGAAAGATTAGCTAAGATGTTTAAAGATAAATCAGCTAAGTGTTGGAAATGTCATCAGTTGCCAGGATTATACTATCATATATGGTGGTTGTGTAAAGAAGCAAAACAATATTGGGTGAAAATACAAACATGATTAGAGGGAATGTTGCAGCAACATATAGAGTTAAAACCAGAGATATTCTTATTGGGAATTTTACCAGAGAATTACAGTAAAGAAGATACATATTTGATTATTCATATAATAACAGCGGCTAGAATTGTATTTGCACAAAACTGGAAAGCAGATAAAATTCCGTTGGAAGGAAAAATTATAAAGAAAATTTTAGAATGTGCAGAAATGAATAGATTAACATTGAGAATAAAAGATAAAGAGGAGTCAATGTATTTCAAGACATGGGATAAATTTTATGATTGGTTAGAAAAGAAACATGAATAAGGACATAGAGATAAAATAGATAGAGAATAGATGGGAGAAAACAATTAGAAAAATAGATACCCAGATGATGTCAAGTAAAAGGAGAAAGGGGAGAGGGGGTAAAAGGGAAAAAAGTAAGATATAAAAATGTACACAAATGACGAAATAAAAATAAGTATTAATTGAATAAGAAATTGAAATGAGAATAAAGATAATTAGGAAATCGGGGCTGCTCGAATACCACTTTAGATTGAACTGAAAAGGGAAACAATAGGAGAGGGGAAGGAGTAGAGAGGAAGGGAAAAGAGAGGAGAGGGGAGAATAGGAGAAAAGAAAGGAAAAGAGGAAGAAGGAGGGGAAAGAGGAGTAGAGGAGAAGGTTAGAAGGGGGGAAGAAGAGAGGAGTAGGGGAAGAGAAAGGGAAAAGAAGGAGAGGAAGAACGAAGGAAGTAGGAGGAGAAACAGGAAGGAAGAGAAGGGGGGAGAAGAAGAAAGGTTGGAGTAAAGGTAAAAGAGCATCCCCGAAAAAGGAAAAATGAAAGTTAAAAGAAAAGATGAATGAAAAATGATGGAAATGACTGTACACGTAAATGTGTTTATGAAAAATAAAAATAAAAACTTTATACAATATTGAAAGGATAAAAGTAGAGAAAACCTATACATGATAAAGCACTGTAAAAATATAAATTATTCAACTTTAATCTTTAAAAAAAAAAGGATATCCATAGTAGTTACTCCAGGGCCAGTGGAGTAACTCCATTCCCCTTCCTCATCTTCGGCCCACTGTCTCTCCCTCCAGCCTTTGAATTGCTTTCCTGAAGGGTAGGGTAGACTGCCGAGTTCCTGGATTCCCAGTCAAAGCTGAACTGTGCCACCAATGCCTTGAGGAGGTTTGGGTACCTTCAATGCCTTGAATATCTCGATCTTCCTGTTTCTCCTCATTACATTTGTCCTTTTTCTTAGGACGTACCACAGGTTGTTCACTTTCAACTATCGCCTCCTCCCCGTCTCCTTCTCCTGCCACCATTGGTAATTCTTGTATTGTTGTCATATCCAGCCCCTCAGCCATGGGCCACCCGTTACTCACTGTAGGCAATTGATGATGAAAAGGGAGCTCCAGCTTTCTCTTGGCTTTTCTTTCCTGCCTGTGCTGGCCAAGTTAAACACACGATTCAAACTATGATTTAACTCATTTAATGACAGCTACTCAACAGATGATAAGCAAATGCCGGCTCTCTATACAAGAATAAAGCTGGAGCTGAGAGTGGCCACTACTCAGCTCCTTTTTATAGGCTATCCTGCTGGCTGCTTTGTAATTGCTCACAATCAGTATCAGTTGATAAACTGCATGCTTTCCTCCCTGCTTTGGAGGTGCTGGAGCTTTCCTCGGGTTGCTAGCATATGACATCATCCGTCTGTGTTTACAGCTTCAGGTCGAGTTGTTCCAACTATCCGGCATAGGATTCCCACCTCCCAATATCCCACAGCTGTACCGAACCCCACTAAACCCACCACCAACATTGCTATCGCTATCGCCCCATTCTCTCCACCATCATCAACACCCATGTTTATTATTCTGGCATTAATATGTTCAGCCAGTTGGTTTTCCACGTGGAGTGCCCCTTTTATTCGGTAAGTTGTCGAGGGCACTCGACAACTGCATCTCGCATGAGGGGATAGAAATTGACCCGGAGAAAGTCCAGGCAGTCCTAGAATGGGCGCCTCCACATACCCGCAAGCAACTACAAAGCTTCCTGGGCTTTGCTAACTTCTATCGACAGTTCATCCCCTCGTTCACGAAGATTGCCTTACCGATTACTAACCACCTGAAAACAAAGGGAGAGGCAAAGCCAAAACCCTCCCAGCCTCTCGAGTGGACTATGGAATGTCAGGCGGCTTTCGAAAAACTGAAACGACTGTTTGCTGCTGAACCAGTCCTGAAACACCCTGACATGGAGGCCCCTTTTGTCATCCAGGCCGACGCCATTGATGTGGTCGTCAGAGCAGTGTTACTCCAAGCCAATGCTAAGGGAAATTTACAACCCTGTGCCTATACCTCTTGGAAATTATCTGAAAACATAGGGAGATGGGCTGTCTGGGAGAAGGAGGCTTTTGCTGTTTTCTGGGCGCTACTAATATGGAGGCACTTCCTGGAAGGGGCGAAGTACCCTTTTGAGGTGTGGTCTGAGTACAAAAACTTAGAAGCCCTAAAGACGCCCCAAAAATTGTCACCTAAGCAAGTTCGCTGGGTCCAACATTTTAACCGCTTTAATTTCTCCCTGTGCTACCTTCCTCGGGGGAAGAACTTTATGGCAGATGCCCTCTTGAGACTACCTCAATACAATAGTGCTCAGGCGGAAGTGGTTCATCCGGTTGTCCCCTTGAAACAGCTGGATGCTCCAGTAGTTACCAGAGCCCAGGCATAAGGAGACCTAACCTTGTCCGGTGACTTGAGCGAGCAGTTAAAAGAAGCATTAAAAATTGATGAGTGGTTTTTAGCCCACTCCAATGAGTGTACACTTTGTGAGGGTCTCGCCTGGGTGGGAACGAAACTGTCCCCACCAGCCTGAGGGGGGCAGTATTACAATATGCCCATGATGCTAAAATTGCTGGGCATTTTGGATTTGTGAAGACATTACATTTAGTTAAACAACAATTCTGGTGGCTGGCACTAAAGAAAGACATAGAAGCCTACGTGGCAAGCTGCCCTATATGTATGTCAGCAAAGAAGCCTCCTGGGAAACCCCCTGGGTTACTTCAGAGTGTAGCCAGACCAGGAGCCCCATGGAAGCAGATATCCATGGATTTTATTGTTGAGTTGCCCAAAAGTGGGGGAAATACGGTCATTTGGGTGGTCACTGATTTGTTTTCTAAGCAAGTGCATTATATACAATGTCCCAAGATCCCTTCGGCTAAAACTAGCTAAACTGTCCAGCATGTGTATAGATTACATGGGGCTCCGGAGCAAATAATCTCGGACAGAGGGGTTCAGTTCACCTCACTTTTCTGGAAGGAGTTCCTGGGGTTGTTAGGCTCCGCCCAGGGGTTTTTTTTTTTTTAATTTGATTTATATGCCGCCCTTCTCCGGAGACTCAGGGCGGCTTACAATGCGCTAAGCTCTGCCCACCATTGTCAGACCAATGGGGCTTGTGAAAGAACTAACTCGGTGTTGGAACAATACCTTAGATGTTACATAAATTATCAGCAAGGTAACTGGGTGGACCTGTTGCCGTTTGCAGAGGTTGCCTATCGTAACTCTATACACAGCAGTACTGGTTTTACCCTGTTCAAGGTGGTCTTGGGTCAAGACTTTGTACTCATCCCAGAGTTGCCTCAGGAAAATCCACAAATACCTTCATTGGCTGACTGGATTGAACAGCTACGTGGTACCTGGACTATAACACGTGAAGCTCTGGACGAGGCTCACCAAGCCCATAAGAAACAAACTGATAGGAAAAGAGTTCAGGGTAGGGATTGCAAAGTAGGAGATAGAGTTTTCCTTTCCACCAAGTACCTACAAACTACCCAAAAATCGAAAAAACTTGGGCCTAAATATGTGGGTCCTTTCCCCATTGTATGCATGGTAAATCTAGTTACGGTGCAGTTAGAATTACCTAAAACCTTGCGAAGGATTCATCCGCTGTTTCATGTTAGTTTATTGAAATCCGAGCATACGTCCCCCCTACGTCTGGACCAAGAACCTCCTCCTGTCCCCATACTCATCAAAGGAGAACAACATTTTGAGATCAAAGAGATCTAGAAAACATCAAGGGAAGGTGCAGTACTTGGTGGCCTGGAAACATTTCCCATCGTCTCAATCTGAATGGGTAAATGAGCAAGACGTTAGAGCTCCGAGGCAGCTGCAATTGTTTTATTCCAAATATTTTGATAAACCTTAGTTAAGGGGCTGTACATATGTTACCTGTTTATGTGATCATCTATATTTCCTTTATTCTGTTCTCTTTCTAGGACTAACGTCTCTTCTGCAGGAAGGCCGAATGTCAGCCTCCGCCTCTATATTGATTGCTTGCTTGCTTCAGCTGTCATTGTAACGGGGAGAGGGGGAAGCTGTCTGGGTATTTGGGAGAGGGGAAGCGAGTTGGTAGAGATGTCTTTTTTAAAAATTTTTTAAAATTTTTAAACAAAACATAAAACATAAATCTATCTTCCATTACAATTTCAAACTGTGTCGGTCGGTTACAAACCTTTTGTGCTTCATCTCCATATTCTAGTTATTTACTAGTTATTTAGTTTCTCATATTTTCAAACAAATAAACATCCTCATTTATCATTTATTTAACAATGGCTTTACCGCTTCATAGAAATTATTTTCCAGTATTATATTTATAACATTCATTTCATATTTCATATTTCATTTCCATATTTTCTTATCTAGCCATTGGTAAAATAAATCCCATATCTTATAATATTGTTTATCTTCTTGTTCTCTAATTTCAAATGTCAATTTACTCATTTCAGCACATTCCATAATTTTCTTAATAACTTCATCTTGCATTGGTATTTTCTCATTTTTCCAGTTTTTCGCAAACACAATTCTAGCCACTGTTAAAACATTCATAATCAAATATCTCAATTCTCTATTGTATATTTCTGGCACAATTCCTAATAAAAAAATCTCTGGCTTAAAGTCTATGTGTTTTTTTATCAGTTTTTTCAACCATGTGTGGATTATAGTCCAGTATCTTTTAGCTTCTACACATGTCCACCACATATGGTAATAGCCCGGAGTCTGATGACATTTCCAGCACTTTTCTGATTTATTCTTGAACATTCTGGCTATTCTTGCTCAGGATAGATGCCACCTGTAAAACATCTTATACAAATTTTCCTTATATGCTGTTGATTTTGTCATTTTATAATTTTGCAGCCACAGTTTTGCCATTTCTCTAAATCAATTCCATAACCAAAATTTTTCCCTTATGCAATCATTGTACGAGCTGGGGAGATGTCTTGTAATGGAGTGAATTGGAGAAAATTTTTCTCAGCACTTTCTCTGCAGCTGGAAGGCGTGCTGATAACAAGTCAAGGTCAACCGTCCTGGCATACCAGAAAGATGGAGCCATCTGAAGCTGCATCCCACATGACATCTTGGGGGTCTGTGGATTGGATAATCCTGACTCAACCCTTCGGGGGAGGGTTTTGGGGATGCTTTCTATATGTGATTTTTGTGTCTATTGCCTCAGACCTTTCTTTTCTTTGGTTGCATTCAGTTCATACTCAGTAAAAGTAAGTACCTTTTTCTATGAAAATGGAGTCGGGTTTTTTCTTTCTTGAGTTGTGAAAGGAGGCATACCTGACAGAATGACTCCCAATAGACCATCTTTCTTAGGTTTATTTTATTCTTCTTTGTTCAAGTCATTACTCCATAAGGCTAAGACAACTACTAACATGGGAGTGATAGAAACATCTGCTGAACACTCTGAGGCCTTTCCAGATCCACATGAACGTCTGTTTTTGGAGCCCATTCCTGAACAGGAAGTCATTCCTTCTCCTAAACTGTTCTTAGATGTTATTCAACGTCAATCTCTAGTGGAAATGACAGAAAGCATTACAGCACAGGCCCGGATCTCGAAGAGCTCCTCCAATTACCAATGGTGGATGCTCCAGTGGCAATGCTTACATCATCAGCCATCCTCCCTGCTGACGTTGCTGAAGGTTTAAAGGCGGAGGACAAGAAGGTGGAGATGGTCCTCCAAAGACGCATCAGGCGTCTGCCTGGGCGATCAGATCAGCAACAGCAGCCTCTTTCTTTAATAGAGTCCTGGTGGCGCAGCAGATTAAAGCACTGTTATTAACACTCAGCTGCCTGTAATTACTGCAAGTTCAAATCTCACCAGGCTCAAGGTTGACTCAGCCTTCCATACTTTCTAAGGTAGATAAAATGAGGACCCAGATTGTGGGGGAAATAAGCTGACTTTGTATAAATATACAAAAGTATGAAGGCTATTGCTTAACGCATTGTAAGCTGCCCTGAGTCTCCGGAGAAGGGCGGCATATAAATCAAATTAAAAAAAAAATTAGGGCTCTTTGATCTGGCTTCGCCAGATGCAGGCGAGGATTCCTCTGAAGAGACCAGGCTGCATCAGGATGTGAATAAATTGATGGTGGCTACAGAATTTTTGGCCGATGCAATGCTCAATGCGGTGAAGTTTGCATCCAGTGCCTTAGCTTCCACTGTTGCATCACGTTGCTTCCTGCGATCAAAATGGAGATTGGTTTCATCCCCCTACAAGGGTGCAAATTTGTTTGGAGAAACATTGAAGCCTATCTTAATTGAGAATAAGGACAAAAGGAAAATCATGCCTTATATGCACAGGCAAGCGGATTGTAGATCTTCACCTTATTACCAAAGGCAGCCATTTTGATCCACTAAATCTGGTTCTAACGTTTTGCAGTTCCAGCGGCCCTACTCTCAGGGACACGAATGGTTCCTGGATAGGTCTATTTATAGGACAGAGGGAGACGTCAAGCTCCGGTCAAGCGGCCCTTTCGAGTGTCCAGCAGTCGACTTTTTCATCTTGGAAAATGACTACCACACAAATTCTCCAAGTGGCGGCCAACTACAATATTATGAAGGCCAATGGGAGAGGACCACCACTGAAACGTGGTCCTTCAGACAGTGTAGCTGGGCCTCACACTGGAATTCCTCTCTAATCCTCCAAACCATTTCATTCATTGTCCAGTTCCAGTAAACATCGAGAAAAATTTTTTTGTTGGAGATCAACGCCATTGAGCCGGTTCCGGAAGGTCAGGAAGGACAAGGGTTTTACTCAATCCTCTTGGTGAAGAAGAATTTGGGTGCCTGGAGATGAATTTTGGATTTAATGAAGCTCAATGTCCATGTGGTACACAGATGCTTCAAAATGCAGTCCCTACAATCCATCTTGGGCAGCATCAGGGAGGGTGACATGTTGACATCAATAGACCTCAAGGAGGCCTACCTTCATGTTCCCACACAGCCTTCCCATCGCAAGTTCCTGAGGTTCTTGTATGCCAGGTGTCACCTTCAGTACAGGGCCCTTTCATTCAGTCTGTCATCGCCCCCCAGAACCTTCACAAAGTTGTTGGCAGTGTGGCAGCAAACATCAGGGCATTGCCTATCAGGTTGCAATGCTATCTGGATAACGTTTTAATCCAGTTGAGATCACCTTTGCAAGCGGAAAAGGATCTCCAGACTGTAATAAGGACTCTTCAGGACCATGATTTCACAGTAAATTTAGAAAAGAGCCATCTAGTTCCCACTACCCACCTGCTACATCTGGGCGTGGTGATAGACTCCTCAGCATGCGAGGTGTAGCTTTCTCCAGACCACCAGGAAAGTATAAAGTCATTAGTGGATAAGATCCAGGTTCTACAGTCAGTACCTTTGGATCTCCTCTCACAGCTCCTGGGGAGGATGATCTCATGCATAGTGATCGTGCCTTGGGCACAGCTGCACGCCAGGCCGCCCCAATGGTGGCTTCTGCCTCATCAGAGGGCCGGAAACAGCAACTCAAAGAGCAAAATAAGAGTTCCACCAAAGGTCTTACGCTCCCTCCACTGGTGGACTTCTCAAGCCATAAGGAAGGGATGCGCCTTCAAGGAGCCACACCACATCACTATCATATCAGATGCCAGTCTCTTTGGCTGGGGCGCCCACCTCCAATCCCAAGTGGTCCAGAGAAGATGGTATCTTGCAGACCTCAAGAACAATATAAATTGGTTAGAGCTATGAGTGGTCCACCTAGCTCTCAGCCATTTCCAGGAAACAGTGTGTCAGCCTCCACCTTCCTGCTTGGCTGCCATAGAAAGAGGGAGGGGGGTATGTGGGCTGTGGGGGTGCGAAAATGAAACTTATTTAGATGCTAGTATGTTTAGGAGGGGAAATAGAAACCACTGTTATCGGGCCAACCGTCGTGACATTCCTGATTGATGATGCGGTCAGACGTGCTTCCACCTGACCTCTAGAAGACCTGTGGATTGGATGATTTACGATGGACAATGGGAGGGGATGATTTGTATATGCAGGCTCGCGGGAAAAAAACCTTAGTTTCAGCTTCGCTTGGTTGCGTTCATTTTCTATGCCAGTAAAAGTACAGAAATTCTAATATAATGGAGTCTGGTCTTTTCTTTCCTGGTATTTGAAGGAAGCATACCTGACATTAAGCTGAAACTAAGGTTTCTTACTAGGACACCATGTCCTAGTATTAACAGACAATGTGGCTACCAAGGCCCACATAAATTGGGAGGTGGGCACTCGCTCCAAATCTCTCACGACAGAGACAGAGAAGCTAGGACTCTGGATGGAGAAACACATTCATTCCATCAGAGCAGAACATATATCGAGGGTAGCGAATATACAGGTAGATTGGTTGAGCAGGACAATTCTAGACCAATCAGAGTGGCGCCTGCATCCGGATCTCTTTAAAGAACTATGTGAGAGATTTGACCACCCGATAGTAGATTTGTTCGCTCACCTGATGAACACCCAGCTGCCGAGGTTCTTCTCCAGGTTCACAACACTGGGAGCGGAAGGGTTGATGCTCTCTGCAGTCCCTGGCCTCAGGGTCTGCTCTATGCATTCCCTCCAATTCCCCTCATCCTGAGGATTAACAGGAAGGTGTTAGAGGAGAGGGCAGAAGTTCTTCTTTCCCCACATTGGCCCAGACGCCCCTGGTATGCCGATCTAGTCAGCCTCTCAATCTCCCGTCCCTGAAGAATTCCCTGGGACAGGATTTCCCTCAGCCAGAGGGTTGTGATTCATCCAGAGCCTCAGTGGCTCCAGTTCACCATCTGGCTCTTGAGAGGAGCTTCCTGAGGAGAGACAAGCTCTCTGGGAAAGTGTTTCAGACCATCCAGGCTTCCAGACGGCCCTCAACAAATAGGATTTAAAATGCCACCTCGTCAGTTTTTTGCCAATGGTGTTCTAAAGGACACATTGACCCATTATGGGCCTCGGTCCCAGAAATACTGGACTTTCTGTAAACCAGATTGGATAGGAGAGTGTCTCCCAACACCCTTTGGACACAGATAGCTGCCTTATCAACAGTATTGTCCTGTGAGAATTGGCAAGCCCTCACTCATCACCCGAGGATCTGCAGCTTTCTCAAAGGGCCTGCTAATCCGAAACCCCCGGTGGTTCATCGTTATTCCACCTGGGACCTGACCTTAGGGCTCCAGGCACTTCTTCTGCACCATTTCAGCCATTGAGGACCTCTAGTCTCCTGTACTTGACCCTCAAGGTTGCATTCCTCATGGCCATAACTTCAGCCAGGAGGATTTCAGAATTAGTGGCTTTGTCAGTATGTGAAGATCTGTGTATTTTCCATTCAGAGAGGGTGGTTCTCTGCTTGGATCCCTCCTTTCTGCCCAAGGTGAACTCTTGGTTCCATAGGGCCCAGGAGATTATTCTACGTGACTTTTGTCTGGGGCCTAATCATCCCTTGAATGGCATACGTTGGACGTCAGGAGGGCTCTTTCCATATACATCAAACGAACTGCATCCTTTTGGAAGACAGAATCACTCTTCGTATCGTTCTAGCCTTCAGTCATCGGCAGGAAGGTGACGTCTTCCACTATAAGCCATTGGTTGAAAACCTGTATTGCTAAGGCTTATGAGGTACAAGCTCAACCCATACCCAGGCGGATTATGGCCCATTCCACTAGGAGTGCAGCCACTTCTGCAGCTTGGGCTACTCAAGCCCCCATTGAGGACATTTGCAGAGTGGCAACTTGATCATCTCCATCGTCCTTTATTTGACATTACAAACTGGATGTGTATGCCTCAGCTGAGGTGTCTTTTGGACGGAGAGTTCTTCAGAGAGTTCATACCACTGTGGGGACCCGGGACCAGTCGGTCTCCCTCCTCTAGTTCTTTAAGCTTGAGTATATCCCATACTTGGATTCTCCAAGCAGCGCACTGGAGAAAGGATGTTGGTTTTACCTAACACATCTCTTCTCAGTGCACTGCGGGAGAATCTAAACCCGCCCTGATGACCGTCCTGGTCTGGGGGTCTGGGATGGTATTCATCTTCATCAAGTCCATGTACACTGCAGAGCCATGCCTTCATAAAAAAACTGGAGCTCAGCTGACAGAGGAGACATGGCCAAGAAAGTTTTAGCAACTCAGTTGCTGGCAATAGGATTGAAGTCAACCAACACTTGGATTCTCCTGCAGCGCACTGAGAGACGTGTCAGGTAAGATCAATGTCCTTTTCCATTTCTGCTTCCGCTTTCAAGAAACTGACACAATCCACATGGCCCTCCCTCCTTACTTCATTTCCAAAAGGTGAGAATATTTCAGAGCACTTAAGCACCAGGAAAAAGGTTATAAAATGCAGTTTATCCCCATGCTTCCCCCTCCCTCCATATGAATTGCAGTATCATGTCAGGGATCTGACAATCCAACTTGGAACTGAGAAGTTTTCTGACAATGGGTTCAGTTAGCCAGTGGAACAGCTTGCCTCTTGAAGTTATGAGTGCTCTATCTCTGGAGTTTTTCAAGAAAAGATTGGACAACCATTTCTCTGGGATAGAATAAGGACTCCTGCCCTGAGCAGGGCTTGGATTAGAAGACCTCCAAGGCCCTTTCAGCCCTATGATTCTGTGATTCTGTATAAAGTTGTATATAAATTGTTCTTGTTATCTGCAGTTCCATTGCACATGGTTTTATGTATCCATGGCTCCTAAAAAGAGATCAGACCTTGGTATCCTCAGTAAAACCTTTCACTTTTCACTGCACTTTAGCTCCCCCCCCCCTTATTAATATGCAGGTGGTGGATAGGTTTTTGTGCATTGGGTAAAGTACATTTTTAGAAGGTCTTATCTATAGTCATCCACAGTTGTTAGGCTGGAATGAACCCTGCCTCCTTTGAATAATGAGGACCATCTTCAGTGTATTGTTTTACGTAAGTGAAATATGCATTAATTAAGCAGATTTAAAGGGCTTCCATATTAAATGAAAAGAAGATGCCAGATGTTTTGAAATAGTCAGATGACGGGGAACTGAATTACAGTCACTGTTTGAATCAACTTGAAACTAGATTAATGTTTACATTAAATACAGTAAAATGGTTTTAGGATACTTCTTTGGTGACATGGCATCAATGTAGCACACAAACCAACTAATGTCCTTCAAAGCATCTTAAGTTAACCAATAGACCCAGCAGCCCTAGAAGGAAAAAAAACAAGGGCTATCTAAAATGTATAGCAGGGCTGTCAAACTCGCGGCCCACAGGCTGGATGTGTCACAAGTTGGTCATGCCCATGTCTGGCTTAGTGAAGGGGAAAAAAGTCCCGATACGTGATGTGATGCCTCTGTGACAATGCGAGTTTGAAACCCTTGATGTACAGTGTCAGGACGATAACAGCCACTATGTGGGACAAACAGGCAGACTAGCAGAGTGCATCCATGAATACCAACTAGCAGTTGGAGGACATGATATGACAGCTCCTTAATTTCACAACAAGTAGACAGTCTTAACCATAGTTTTCAACTGGGTAACTGTGAGCATCCTAGATCAAGCCAAGTCTAAAAAGTTACAAAGAATTCCTGGAAGCCTGGGACTCAGACAAATCAGCCATCAACAGGCCTATAAAAGAATGCTATATGTTTATTTAGAATCTAATGTAATTATATTCTATTTATATAATAAAAGTAGTCCTGTCAACATTAGTTGGTCAGAGGCATGAACACTGATTTATTTCAAACTTTATTAGCAATTATTAAATGAACTCCCTCCTGTTAGTTTTAGTGCCAGTGACTGACTACAGCAGTTCTATAAGTGCTACAGTATATTAGTGTCTTAGAGAGAAAACACCATCGCCTTGGGAACAATGCTCCTTAGGGAGTATTTTTATACTCTAAGCTCTGAGTATATCAGCTTAAAGGCTCTGAAGAAAGGGTTTCTGGTGAGGGAGAAAAAGGATGATAGACAGTCTGATCAAAGTGTGGAAGAAAATGCTTCTAGATTTCTCTGTTCAAGGAGATCCAGACCTGTAACAGATACTTTCTCTTTTTTTCCCCTTCAAGTTTTTTATTTTATATTACATATACATGAACAGTGTGAATAGGAGATTATATTTAAGGGACATAATAATAGTAGAATAGGTAGAATTACTGGGACATAATAACTTGCTATTTCACTTCTGTAAGAATTGCTTTGCTTCTGTAAGAATTAGAATTGCCTCTGCCATTTGCTTCTACCAGTGATCTAACTCCTGCTCTTGTTTTTTTTGTACAACTTGGTGCCTGGAGCAGGATATGTCATGGCTTGGCAGGGTTAAATTGGGCAAATACCTGTGTTGCTAAGCATCTAGCCCCCTGTTCCTTGCTACACAGCCAATGCAGGGCTACAAGGAAGGCATAGGGCAGGTGGCCAGAATTGGATACTAAGCTGATGTCTCTGAAGGTATAAAAGGATGCCATACTTTCCCCAAGGCTTTTCACTGCATGCTCTTCGTCTGTATGTTGTGGAATGGTCTACCCAGTTCTTCTTTGTACAAATAAAAGCTGTTATTTTTTCCAAGCCTCTTCTTGGGTCTCTCTCTTTGGCATTCTGGTGACTCAAGTACATTTTGAGACTTTACAATATAAAATAATGCTGCTAGGAAGTAACCTGCCAACATATTGGAAAAATATTTATTAGAGAACAATGAATAGAAGCACCAGGAACTGTAGATGACCAAGAGAAGGTGAATTATAGACTTCTTCATTCAGCTGAGAGAGAGGTCAGGACTTGAAACAGCTCACTTTCCTAATGGAGAACACAATTCCATGAAACAGAAATGGTAGATTGTGAAAGAAAAAGACTGCCTAAGTTTTCTCAACTGGGACTAATATTTCATGCTTGCCCATTGGAAAGGGGAAGACCAAGAGACAAAAGCTGCTTTTTAAGATGGTTTATTTCTTCTGTTCATCATAATTTAATTATTTGATAGACTGAAGAATCAAACGAAACTCCGATTTGTTTTAAAATTCTGATCCCTGAATGGGTAAAGAGGTAGATTGTGAATACAGATAGTCTTTGACTTAAGACCACAATTGGGAATAGAATTTCCATTGCTAAACAAGGCAGTTGTTAAGTGAGACACATCTGATTTCATGACCTTTTTGCCACCATTGTTAAGCAAATCACTGCAGTTGCTAAGTGAATCATGTCATTACGTAAATCCAGCTTCCCCAATAACTTTGCTTGTCAGAAGCCTGCTGGGAAGGTCACAAATGATGATCACATGACCCCAGGATGCTGTGATCATTGTAAATAGATACCATGATCAACCACCCACATTTTGATCTTGTGACTATAGCAGTGATGGCTAACCTTTTTGCCATTGTGTGCTGGAGGGTGGTGGTGGTCGCGTGCACACTTGCCCATACCCATAATTCTATGTGCCCCGTGCATGCATGCGCAACACACATCCCGCTCTTCCCGCTCCTGGCACGCGATGGCCCTGTAGGCCCGTTTTTCTCTCATCTGGCTCCAGAGCCTTTCTAGGAGTCTGGGGAGGGCAAAAACGGCCTTCCCCACCCCTCTGGAGGCCAGAAACGGCCCGTTTGCCAACTTTGGAAATTGGCAAACGGGCCGCTTTCTGCCTCCGGAGGGCCTCTGGGGGGGGGTGGGGAAGGCTGTTTTCACCCTCCCCAGACTCCTAGAGAGGCTTTGGAGGCTGGGGACAGCAAAAAATGTGCCTTCCCCACCACCTCCCGAGGCCCTCTGGCCCAAAAGTCAGCTGGCCAGCACGCGCATGCGTGGCGGAGCTGAGTTCACGTGCCCACTGATATGGCTACGCGTGCCACCTGTGGCATGCGTGCCATACGTTTGCCATCACGGAACTATAGGAATGCTATGATGGTTGTCAGTGCAAGGACTAGTCACTTTTTTCAGTGCCACTGCAACTTTGAATGGTCACTAAATGAATGGCCGTAAGTCAAGGACTACCTGTAAATTAAGTAATCTTCCCCGCCCCTTTTTTTATATGCCCAGTGTTCGCTTTCTGACACTTCCCAACTTCTTGTCTGCCCCCTACTTCTCTACATAAGTGGATCACTGCATAATTCTGCATTTGGGGTACCAGGAAGGCTAATGATTCTGCAGATATGTTACCTAGCTTGGCATATTTCAGAACAATCCTGATTTCTACCTCCCAGCAATTCTTAGCATCTAATAGGGGATTTCAATGCAAATTCTCTTCTGAAGGCAAATACTGTATATATATGTATATTATACAAACTTATAGACTGTAATATCACCTGTTTCCAAAGTGAGCTGTTAATAGTGAAGTTGAACCACAAAATAGGAAGGTTACTTTGTCAAAATGAAATTTAGAGAAGGAGATTTGGAATCAAATATGTCTTTTGAGCACAAGTATCTTCTCAATTGTATATATTGTTGTTATAAATTCTGTACTTCTCCTATTCATTGTAGCTGTCTCATGCTTCATCTCATAAACTCAAGAATAGAAAGAGATTTTGGCAGAGACCTGAAGCAAAAGTGAAGAAAACTTCTTTATGGCAACAAAACTCATCTCATTTGTTTCATTCCAATCCATAGACTTAAGTCAGTTACAGTAATGATAGTAACAGTTAAAATATTTTATAAAAATATACAATGTTCACTTTTACAGATGCTTTTGTAAATAGCCAGGAATGGACACTAAGTCGATCAGTCCCAGAACTAAAAGTGGTAAGTAATTTCTGAATGTGTGTACTTATTTTTCATTTAAGTTTTATTTAATGGCTTTGGGTAGTTTAGATGAAAGGAATTATTTACCTATATACTCGAGTATAAACCGACCCAAATATAAGCCGAGGCACCCAATTTTACCACAAAAAACTGGGAAAACTTATTGACTCGAGTATAAGCCAGGGGTGGGAAATGCAGTGGCTACTGGTAAATTTCAAAATAAAAGTAGATACCAATAAAATTACATTAATTGAGGCATCAGTAGGTTAAATGTTTTTGAATATTGATTTCAAAGAAAAACAATAAACAAGCTCTGTAAGTGGAAAAGAGGATCAACAAAAACAAAAATCTTGTCACCATGGTGAAGAGAAGCAGTTGTGAAATGAGTGACACAGTTGTTAAGAATGCTACAATGGGCATAAATGGTGACCAGTCATAAGTGCGAAGACCAGTCAAAAGTGCGAGGACCTGTCAGAAATCACTTTTTTCAGCCCTCTGGGTAGTCCTTTTGCGCATATGGACTACTCAGAGGGCTGAAAAAGTTATTTTTGACTGGTCCTCGCACTTGTGACCAGTCCTCGAACTTACGACTGTCCTCACATTTTACGTTTTTGCCCTATCTTGTCACCATGGTGAAGAGAAGCAATTGTGAAATGAGTGACATGGTTGTTAAGAATGCTGCACGGGCATAAATGTGAGGATGGTCATAAGTGTGAGGACTGGTCAAAAGTGCGAGGACCTGTCAGAAATGACTTTTTTCAGCCCTCTGAGTAGTCCCTATACACATATATCACATGACCAGCTAGCCACGCCCACCCAGTCACTGGCTTGATCTAATTTCAAGCAAGTTCAAGCCTCTGTTAAGCGATACCTGCATTCTCTCTCTCTCCCTCCTTTTTCTTTCTCTTTCTTTCTTCATCTCTTTCTTTCTTCTCTCTCTCTCTCCCACTCTTTCTCATTCTCTCTTTCTCTCTCCCCCTCTTTCTCTCTCTCTCCCCCACTCTCTCATTCTCTCTTTCTCTCTCCCTCTCTTTCTCATTCTTTCTCTCTCCCCCTCTTTCTCTCTCATTCTTTCTCTCTCTCTCTCCCTCTCTCTTTCTCTCTCCCCCTCTTTCTCTCTCCCCCCACTCTCTCTCTCATTCTCTCTTTCTCTCTCCCCCTCTTTCTCATTCTTTCTCTCTCCCCCTCTTTCTCATTCTTTCTCTCTCCCCCTCTTTCTCTCTCTCCCCCCTCTCTTTCTCATTCTTTCTCTCTCCCCCCTTTCTCTCTTTCTCTCCCCCACTCTCTCTCATTCTCTTTCTCTCTCTCCCCCTCTCTTTCTCATTTTCTCTATCTCCCACTCTTTCTCTCATTCTCTTTCTCCCCCTTTCTCATTTTCTCTCTCTCCCACTTTCTCTCTCATTCTTTCTCCCCCCTTTCTCTCTCTCCTCCCCACTCTCTCTCATTCTCTCTCCCACTCTTTCTCTGTCTCTCTCCCACTCTCTCTCTCATTCTCTCTTTCTCTCTCCCCCTCTTTCTCTCTCTCTCTCCACTCTCTCTCTCTCATTCTGATTCTCTCATTCTGATTCTCTCTCTCTCTGATTCTCTTTCATTTTTTCTCTCTCATTTTCTCTCTGATTCTCTTTCATTCTCTGTCCCTTTCTCTGTCTCTCATTCTCTCTCTCTCACTCTGTCTCTGATTCTCTCTCTTTCTCTCATTCTCTCTTTATTCTGTCTTTCTCTCCTTTTCATTCTTTGTCTCTTTCTCTTTCTCTTTCTCTCTGTCTCATTCTGATTCTCTCTCTTTCTCTCTCTCTCATTCTCTCTTTCATTCTTTGTCTCTTTCTCTGTCTCAGCCCTCGCCATCCAGAATGAATGGTGCTGTTGTGGTGGAGGGGAGGGGGCAGCAGAAGCGGGAAGAAGCAGTGTTTGCGATGGCTGGAAGCTGCGGGAGCGAAGCACTACTTTCATTTGCACGGCAACAGCATTCCTCCTCGGTATATTTGTGCCAGCCAGTGGTGCAAGGCAGCCCTCCTCTCCTGCTGCTTGCGACTTGGAGTGGTAAATGGTGACTGGTCCGGGGAGCAGCTGGATTTTGCTCTCCATTGCAGATGCCAGATTGGCCCCCTGCAAGCTCTTGTCTCTCAAGGAGCGCTCCCTGAAGCGGGGCTGGAAACTTTAGTTGGGATCCTTGAGAGACGAGAGCTTGCAGGGGGCTGATCTGGTCTCTGCAATGGAGAGCAAAATCCAGCTTCTTCTCTCTGCTGTAACTGCGGCATCAGGATTCCACCTTGGTATATTTGCGGTGCAAGGCAGCCCTTGTTTCCTGCTGCTTGGGACTCGGAGCTGTAAACAGCATCTGATTCGGGGAGCAGCCGGATTTTGCTCTCCATTACGGATGCCAGATCGGCCCCCTGCAAGCTCTCGTCTCTCAAGGAGCCCAACCAAAGTTTCCAGCCCCGCTTCAGGGAGTGCTCCTCGAGAGATGAGAGTTTGCAGGGGGCCAATCTGGCGTCCTCAATAGAGAGTAAAATCTGGCTACTCCCCGGATCAGACTCCATTTACCACTCCGAGTCGCAAGCGGCAGGAGAGGAGGGCTGCCTTGCGCCACTGGCTGGCACAAATATACCGAGGTGGAATGCTGTTGCCGTGCAAATGAAAGTAATGCTTCACTCCCGCAGCTTCCAGCCATCGGAAACGCCGCTTCTTCCCGTTTCTGCCGCCTCCACCCCTCCGCCACAACAGCACCATTCATTCCGGATGGCGAGGGCTGTGCTCTGTTTGCACCACCTGGGAGCCAAAAAGGGGTGCGGGGGAGGGGCACCATCCCCCCCGCCCCCCACACTCCATTTTGGCTTTAGCAAGCCTGTCTGCAACCCGGGAGCCAAAACGGTTGCAGGAAAAAAGGCATTTTTTTTGTCACTCCATTATAAGCCGAGGTGGGCTTTTTTCAGCCTGAAAAACATGCTGAAAAACTCGGCTTATATTCGAGTATATATGGTGTTTCTTGTCTCTTTACACATTGTTAAACATTATTATAGAGAAAGTGCTGTGAGAAAAGTTGCTGAGCTATTCCATGTCTTTAGATGTGCAATATATTAAATTTTCCTTTAAGTCAAATATACTTATTGAAATATTTATTTTGCCCAAAAGAATACTTATTAGCTATATTTTCTTATTATTTACTGTTTGTGGATTTCAGACCTAATGTAGAGGAGATCTACCTCATTATGTTGACAGAATACTGAAACTTGGAAGTACTGTGTATGTAATTACATATAATTCTGGTTTTGTGACTTCTTTTTTTAGATTATTGTGCATGTCAGAACTTCAAATTCTAGATAAATCCTTAATTCTAAGTGGTATTTGTTCATCTTTCAAATAATATTTGGATTGGCTTGAGGGAAGAAAAAGGTTAATGTAAGCTTCCCATTTTATATAAGCTCCTAATAGTTTCCATAATGGATAATTAGGCTTGTGTCTTCCTCCATCTTCCCTGGGTCTTCATGCCGCCCGGTTTCAGGTCGATGTTTGGGGCTCAGGATCCCGGACAGCACCCCAGTATCTAGGGAGCTGGTTGGATTTTAATGGAGATTTGGGCTAATGTCAGGGTTCCGAGTAACACGCCCCAACAAAAGAAAACTCCTAGGCTTGATTTTCCTCAAAGTTCGATTTGATTAGATATCATTTTGGCACATCTGGGAAAACCTGGATCTGAAAGCTTCCAGTTTTTCCCCATCCAAAGGAAAGTTCAAGTCCCTGCCCAACACCCACAAGTCCATCACATGGTCCAATCCAAGCACCGTCCCAATTGGAGATGCCTCTCAGTTTCAGCCATCCAGGCGCAGAGCAAGATGTCCTTGACTTTCTGGGAAAAGATTGTTGTTATGACTATATATCACCCTGGTTCCACACAATCCCCCCTCTCAGTTTCCCACAGTAGTAAATGTGACAGGCCTGAAGATCCAACGAAAAAGATGGCTTCCAGGCCTGACAGCTTGTTAACCTGATCCAGATAACGTTCTCTCTGTATATCCTCATTTTATTCTTGAACAATTTACTTAATTTAACAATAGGCTATGTGAAACATTAAAGCTTAGTTGTCAATAGAGATTTATTATACAGAAGAACACTTTAAGTAATACTATTAAGCCAAGTAATGTTGGACAAAATATATTAAGTATCGATAAATTTGAAAAATCATTAATTTGGAGGTTGATTAGGGGTATACTTGAATAAATAATTATTTCAGACATAAGTATTATTAACATATAAAAAAATAGAAATGGATAGTGGTAGTTTCATACAAAATATATTTAAATGGAAAAAATGAATTTTGTTTAATGCAAACTTTTAGGTAAATCATCATTCTTCATTATTGTTCTTCAGCAGAGCTAGGGTATACTAGACTGAATATTTGCTAAACATGCTAGAATGGATCTTTCAAAGGCAAGGAAAGGCAAAGAAAAATTAAATTAAATTTTATTTTTCTCATTTTAAATATTCTGTAAGACAAAAAAAGGAACAGGAATATAAGATAGCATCTAAAAACAGTGTATCTCATTTAATTCTAGTTCTCATAACTCTGCCTGTTAGTAAATAACATAAATGTTTATAATCTTTCTGGAGCCAATAAAATATGATTTATTCCTCTGTGAATTTTGTATTCAGATTTTATTCATCCCTAAAGTTGTTTTAGTATTTTTAAAATCCAAAGATCTCTGCCCCAACAAATTCTTCTCCTAAATTTCGGAATATATAGAAGAACCTAGCCTTGTCTGTATGCATGTACACATTGTTCTACTAGTTCCCTAACTGCAGTGTGGTGCTTGTTTTTCTCAAAAACTTAAATATTATCTCCAGCTGCAAATATTTGCCCACTTCTATCTTAGGGGGAACTTTTGCATTTGTAACATGTCTTAGATTCTGACTGTTGTGATAGCCTTGAAATTTAGAGAAGGGAAACTAAAACTGTGGAGGACTTTCTTGAAGCCAATAACTGTATAGAAATATGGATATTTGAAAAGACACCACTGTTCTAAAGGTGTTGCTGCAGTTACCATATATACTCGAATATAAGCCGAATTTTTCAGCACTTTTTTCAGGCTGGAAAAAAGCCCCCTCGGCTTATATTCGAGTCACGGGAAAAAATGCCTTTTGGCTCCCGGGGTTGCAGAGAGGCTTGCTAAAGCCAAAATGGGGTGTGTGTGTGGGGGGGTGCGGCGCCCCTCCTCCGCGCCCCTTTTTGGCTTTAGGGGTTGCAGGGAGGCAGGGGTGAAATGCTCCCGCTTTGGACCGGCTCGGGTGAGTAGGTAGCGGAGATTGAGGTGAGTTTGACGTACTGGTAGCAATTGGTGGCTGGCCACGCCCCCGAACCGGGCCACGTGGAAGGCAGGCAAGCTTTGCAGGGCTGCGGGGAAGGGAACTTCCTAGCGTGCCCTCCTCCTCTCCCAGGTAACAGCCAGGGCTTTGCTGGCTCCTCTTTTCCTCAGAGGGGCAGCGTCTACCTCCAAGTTCCTGCGGAGGGAGGAACATACATAAACACAGACGCCCCTGTTGCCCCCCCCCCACTATTTTTGCTGTCGGCTTAAAGTCAATCTTGAAGAGCTGGAAGACATTTCCTTACATCTCCACCAAACTCATTGTTGGGAGCGTCAGTGATCTAAGGAAACGTCTTCTTACACCTTCTCCTCTCCATTCCCATTCCTCCCCCCCCCCCGTTTTTCCATTTCTGTGCCTGGATTCTGCTAATTACACCCTCTCCTCCCCATTCCCATTCCTCCCCCCCCCGTTTTTCCATTTCTGTGCCTAGATTCTGCTAATTACCCCTTCTCCTTCCCATCCCCCCCCCTCGTTATTCCATTTCTCTGCTGGATTCTGCTTCTGCAAGAGAAGGCTCCGATGTTTGCTTGGGTGGTGGAGGGAAACTCAAAGCATTGGGGTCTTCAGAAGGGCAGAATGAGCTTCAAAATGTGCAGTTCCTGGCTCTAACAGTGAGTGACATCAAGTTGGCTGGGGAATAGGGGCACTGGAGTTGGGCGGGTGAATCTACAGAGGGCGTCATTCTTTAGGCAGGCTGAGCATTATGGGGCTTGAAATCAGGGGTGGCGAGGGCTGAGACACAGAAAGAGACAAAGAATGAAAGAGAGAATGAGAGAGAGAGAGCGGGAGAGAGACAGAAAGAGGGGGAGAGAGAATGAGAGAGAGTGGGGGAGAGAGAGAGAAAGGGGGGAGAAAGAGAATGAGAGAGAATGGGGAGAGAGAGAGAAAGGGGGAGAGAGAAAGAATGAGAAAGAGAGGGGAAGAGAGAAATGGTGACAAGATTGGGCAAAAACGTAAAATGTGAGGACAGTCGTAAGTTCGAGGACTGGTCACAAGTGCGAGGACCAGTCAAAAATTACTTTTCCAGCCTTCTGAGTAGTCCATATGCACAAAAGGACTACCCAGAGCGCTGAAAAAAGTGATTTCTGACAGGTCCTCGCACTTTTGACCGGTCTTCGCACTTATGACTGGTCATCATTTCTGCCCATTGTAGCATTCTTAACAACCATGTCACTCATTTCACAACTGCTTCTCTTCAGCATGGTGACAAGATAGGGCAAAAACATAAAATGTGAGAACAGTCGTAACTTTGAGGATTGGTCACAAGTGCAAGGACCAGTCAAAAATAACTTTTTCAGCCCTCTGAGTAGTCCATATGCACAAAAGGACTACCCAGAGGGCTGAAAAAAGTGATTTCTGACAGGTCCTCGCACTTTTGACCAGTCTTTTTTTATTTTGAAATTTACCAGTAGCTGCTGCATTTCCCACCCCGGCTTATACTCGAGTAAATGAGTTTTCCCAATTTTTGTGGTAAAATTGGGGGCCTCGGCTTATATTCGGGTCGGCTTATACTCGAGTATATAGCCATTAAAATGCATTTATTGCTGGCATTTAGATAGTGTCTATAGATGACTACATCTTGGTATAGCGCTTGGTATTTGTACTTGATTATAATTGATGTTCTTTATTTGTACCTTAGAGGGACGAGGTGGTTCAATGGCTAAGATGTTGAGCTTGTTGATCGAAAGGTCGGCAGTTCAGCGGTTTGAATCCCTAGTGCCACATAATGGGGTGAGCTCCCATTACTTGTTCCAGCTTCTGCCAACCTAGTAGTTCAAAAGCATGTAAAAAATGCAAGTAGAAAAATAGGGATCATCTTTGGTGGGAAGGTAACAGCATTCCATGTGCCTTTGGTGTTGCTGGCCACATGACCATGGAGACATCTTCGGACAGTGCTGGCTCTTCGGCTTTGAAACAGAGATGAGCACCACCCCCTAGAGTCGGGAACGACTAGCACATATGTGCAAGGGGAACCTTTACCTTATTTGTACCTTTTGGGCATAAATTGATATAAATATCTAAGAGTTTAGTATTCATATATCACAATGGATAGTTTCTATTTACTTCTGTTTGCAAATTCATTCAAGAACAAATAAAAACTAACTCATATTTTATCTCTACAGGGAATTGTGGGGAATTTAGCTAGTGGTAAATCTGCTCTTGCACATCGTTATCTGACTGGGACCTATATCCAGGAGGAATCACCAGAAGGTAAAATGACTGATAGTTTTACAAGCATCCTGTTCTTAAACCAGGGATGGACAAAGCTTCCAGACAAAACAAGTTCATGTAGATGAACAGGACCAAGATTTTAATTCCCTTCCGAGACAGAGGTTTGGTAGGAATGGTTCAAGGCAGTTAGGTGTTTCAAGCCTATGCTACACACTGTTTTATTAAATTTATTCAATACTAGTTGCTAAATCAGCTTAATAGCTTTTATTTTATTTAGTCTCTCCTTCCCCCAAAGAAGGAAATAATGCTTCTGTTTTTCTTGAGTTTGATGCTAAATCTCAGCAGTGCAATTTGAGTGGTCTTTAATTGTTGGGACACTGTATTTAGCCTGTTGATTATGGTTTGTCCACCCTTGTTTTAACATTTCCAGTGGGTGTTAACAATAGTCCTCTACTAGCAACCATTCATTTAGTGACTATTTAAAGTGCAGTAGAAAAATTGATTTATGACCTATTTTCACACTTATAACCGTTGTAGCATCCCTCTGGTCATATCATCAAAATTTGGATGCTTGGTAACTGGCATGTATTTATGATGTCTGGGGTCATGTGATCACTTTTTGCAACTTTCTGACAAGCAAAGTCAATGAGGAAGCTACATTCACTGAACCATTTTACTAATTTAACAACTACAGTGATTCACTTAACTGTGGCAAGGAAGGGCATAAAATGGGGTAAAACTTATTTAACACCTGTTTTGCTTAGTAACATAAATTTTGGGCTTAATTGTGGTCATAAATTGAGGTTGCTTGTATGAAATATTACCATGCAAAATAGAGGTAGTCCTTGATTTACAACAGTTCATTTAGTGACCATTTGAATTTACAACGGTACTGAGAAAAGTGGCTTATGACCATTTTTCACACTTAGGACCATTTGCAGCATCACGTGCACCACGATCACGTGCACCATGTCTGATCAAAATTCAGACATTTGGCAACTGACTCATAATTATGACTATTGCAGTGTCCCAGGGTCATATAGTCACCTTTTGCTACCTTCTGACAAACAAAGTTGATGGGGAAGCCACATTCACTTAACAACCATGTTGTTAACTGCAATGATTCACTTAATAACTGTGGCAGGAAAGGTTGTAAGATGGGGCAAAACTCACTTAACAACTGTCTCACTTAGCAACAGAAATTTTGGGTTCAATTATGGTTGTAAATTGAAGACTACCTCTATATATGTACACATAAATTGAACATGCATTTCCTATGCTTATCTGTTTGTATTCTTAAAGAGATCAGACTCATAATACACTTTGTTTCATATAATGCATCTTGATATATAAGGTTTTAAAACTATCAGAGCCAAATAGAATGGTCGTTTGCAGTGACTCTCAGAGATTTGAAGCTGTGAGAACATTTAGAATTTTGAAAGCATCTCAGAGAAAGTCTCTGTAATAGTTTGTTTTTGGGAGGTGGCCTTGATTATCCATAAAATGGTAGATAGATCCAGTTTGTGGGAAGGCACAGTTAGAAATAGAGCACTTAGCTTCAGCCATCAAAATGAGGGCTTAATGGAGCCTGCAGTTTTCCCTTAAGTAGAAGTGATGCTTGGGGTTTTTGCTACCATATATGATATTTTCCAATATTTATTTGTTTATTACTCATTAATAGAAATAATTTTAAGAAAAAAGTCAGATGGGTTAGTGAACCTGGTAAGTACCATAAGTGGTATCTAGAAATCCATTGATGTCTTCAGATATTATTTTGCCTACCTCTCTATATATGCCTATATATTCTTCCAGCCAAAAACCCATATCTAATTTTACTTATTTGCAACCATGTGAGCAGTAAATTCTTCTGATACAGAATTTTTCTCTAAACTAGTCATTTTATCAGTGCCATTTATAATTCTGTTGCAAAATATAAGCACTATAATCTTATATATATTCCTTAATATTTTACATTATGAAACATTCAAAAATATATTTTGCATGTAGCTTCTTCCCTTACTTAGGTTAGGATATCCTAGGAGATTAGAAACGGCTCGAAAAACTCCGAGCCAAGAGGACGTCGTGAGGAGAGCCGGTGGCAGAAGGTAGAGTCCCCTGTGAGACCCCCAGAGCGGTTTTTTTGCGTTTCTGGGGTGTTAACAGGGTGGGACTCCCTATCCAAGCCGCTGAAGCTCCGGACGGCTGGGAAACTCTGCAAACCGCAGAGCAAGATAGCGCGGCAGCATTTTCACCACCAAACAACAAAAGAGAAAGTTTTGGACTTCCTGTCAAATTGCAAGTATTTAAAGTTTTTATTCTGAAATATTTGGAGGATTAAAGCAACTTGGAACTGAGAAGGAAAGTGGGGGGGGAAATGGCGCTTGCTTTTAGCGGAGACCAGCTGAAAGCGAAAATAATTTGAACTGTGTATTTGGCTACATTTTAACAGTAACAAATCCGGCTGGAAGAAAAGAAAAGTAGCAACAATAAAATAAACTAGGGGGAAAAAAAGCAGCAATTGATTGTTTTAGACCTGATTGAATCTGGAGAACCTTTTGGGAAAAGTTGTTAGAATTTGTGGAAAAGGAAGATCTGTAAGAGGCAAAATGGCAACAAAGCAAGCAGGGGGGGATTCCCCCACTCAGAAGCAGAAGCAGCCTCAAACAGCGCAGCTGCAAACTCAGACAAAGGAAGAAAGCTATTATGACCGTATTATTAAAGAAATTCAAAGATCAGAGCAGGAGGTCAAAGGAATTGTTCAAGGGAAATATGAAGCAGTTAAACAAGATATTCAAACAGTGGCTAAAGGCCTGTCTGAGGTAGGGTTGCAGATTGATAAAAAAGTGGATAATCTTGCCTCAGAGATGGAGACTAAATTTAGAGCCTCTGATTCAAGAATGGTTGAAATTGAAGAAATTACACAAAAAATGCAAAATGAGATTACCATGATGCAATTTCGACCAATGGAATATGCTATCAGACTGAGAGGTGTAAAAGAAAATACCAGGGAAGATCTTAGGAAAATTTGTGCAGAGGCTTTAGCAGTTATGTTGAAAGTAGAACCAGGTGTGGTTCTGTGTAAGATTGACAAGGCGTACAGAGTTAATTCTCATGTGGTGGTACAAAGGCAACTGCCTAGAGATGTGGTGATATACTTCACAGATAGAAGAATGAGAAATGAAATTTTGCAAAATTCCTTTGTTACAACTGTTCAAGTTGATGGAAGTGAGATTGGAGTCTTTAAAGAATTGCCACCTAAAATGTTAAGAGACAGGAAGGATTTTGGATTTTTGGTGGCAGAATTGAAAAGACAGAATATATAATTCAGATGGGACGCCCCAACAGGTGTAATATTGAGGTTGCGAGGAGTGAGATACTGCCTTAATACTATTGCAAAAGCAGAAGAATTTTATTATAATGTTTTGAAAGCGGGCTCCCCTCCTCCACGTACATCTTCACCAATAGATAAGGAGGCTCAATTACAAGCTGAGTTTGATCAAGAAACAGAAGCAAAAATAAAGCAGTCGCAAAAGGAGGCAAGAGAGACAATGGGAGCTGTAGGTGGTGTTGTGGTTGATCCTTTTGCACCATTTGAAGCTTCTCCTTTGGAAGAAATGTCTAAAACTATTACAGAGGAGGTGTTGGCTCTTGAATCGACAACATCCAAAATGGAAGAGCAACGTATAACTAGAGCGATGTCTAAACAAATGAAGGAACAGCAGCAAGAATATTATAAGCCACAACGTGAAAAGAGAATCAAAGAGAAGCAGCAAGCTGAAGTCATGGGAGGAGCTAAACCGAAGATTACTACTGTAGAAAAGAATCTTCAACAATTGCTCTCAAAACTTCAGACAGGATCAAATGGCACTTAAATTTTTGTCTTGGAATGTTAATGGACTGAACTCTCCACAAAAAAGAAGGAAGATATTTCATTATTTGAAACAATTTCATAATGATGTTATTTGCTTACAGGAGACTCATATAAAATTGCAAGATCAGAAATATTTGATAAATTCAAGATTGGGAACACAATTTGTTGCTTCAAATTTGGAAAAGAGGAATGGAGTGGTGATATATATAAATAAAAGACTTGTAGCTAAAACTATAGATATAGACAAAGATGGAAGATATATTGCAATTGAAGTTGTTACAGATAATGGACCAATCTTGTTGGTCGGAATATATGCTCCAAATCAGCAGCAGAAAAATTTTTATAAGTTGCTTCATTTAAAAATTTTGGAATGGAACTATTCAACTATTATAATAATGGGTGACTGGAATGGAGTAATTCAACCTAAAATCGATAAAAAAAGTACGGCCAAATTAGGGATTAAATTACCACAAGCTTTTTTTCAACTAAAAGAGGATTTGGAATTGAAAGATATTTGGAGAGTTCGAAACCCAGATGAATTGGATTTTACTTTTTACTCAGACAGGCATAAATCCTTTTCCAGGATAGACTTTTTTCTTTTGACTACTAACTTACTTTCTAAAGTAAAGAAAATAAAGATATTTCCTAGGACTTTGACTGACCATAGTCCGGTCTGGATGGAAATCGAGATGGCTAAAAGAGAAAGAAGATCCTGGAGATTAAATGAGAATTTATTTAGATATGAAAAAAATATAATTGAACTTAAAAAGCATTTAAAGGAGTTTTTCAAACTGAACTTGAATAAAGGTACCCCTATTGAAATAGTCTGGGACGCAGGTAAAGCATATATGCGGGGAGTACTAATTCAAATGAACTCTAAACATAGACAGAATCAGCAGAAGAAGAGACTACAATTGGAATGTGAGATAAAAAAGAAAGAACAACAACTGATACAAAAACCAACAGACAGAAAATTGCAAATGGCCATAAAACTTTTGAAGGATCAATTTCAAATGCTTATAGCAGACCAAACGGCAACTAATTTACAATTTGCAAAGCATAATACTTTTACTAATGCTAATAAACCGGGCAGGTGGTTGGCGTACACTTTGAGGAAACAAGCATCTACACGAATTATTGATAGTACTGAATATGCTGGCAAAGAAGTTTATCAACAAGAATTAATTAAAAAGGCCTTTTTGGAATATTATACTAAGTTATATGCTAAAGATAATATACAGAATATTTCTATAGACGAATATTTAGAAAACAAGAGAGTTTCAAAAATTTCAACAAGTCAAAAGAAAAGTTTGGAACAATTGATAACAGTTGAGGAGATCAGTTTCGCTATAAAACAATTAAAAACAGCTAAAGCTCCAGGGACGGATGGCCTAACCGCAGTTTACTATAAAACTTTACAAGAGGAAATGATTGAGCATCTTAAAGACTTATTTTGTAATATACAATTAGGAGGTAAGATACCTTCCTCATGGAAAACAGCTTTTGTCTCATTGATTCCGAAAGAAGAATCAGGTCTTAAGAAACCAGAAAATTACAGACCAATATCTTTATTAAATACAGATTATAAAATCTTTGCAAAAGTATTAGCCAACAGATTGATGCCAGTTATCCAAAAGGTAATTCATCATGATCAAGCAGGATTTATTGAAGGCAGATATATGAAGGAGAATGTCAGGCAAGTTATAGTTATAAATGGACTATCTAGATAAGAATAAACAGATCTCTGCAGTGTTGGTTTTTTTGGATGCGGAAAAAGCCTTTGATCGAGTGAATTGGAACTTTATAATTAAGACTTTGGAAAAAATGGATTTGGGGGAGCGGTTTATACAAGCGATTGGTGCAATTTATCAAGAGCAATATGCACAACTTATCATTAATGGATGTTTAACATCAAATTTCAACATACAAAAAGGCACCAGACAAGGTTGTCCATTATCCCCGCTATTATTTATCCTAACTTTAGAAGTCTTACTTAATGCAATACGGGACTCGAACTCCTTGACTGGAATAGCCATAAGGCAAGAGGACTATAGAACTAAGGCATTTGCAGATGATCTGGTTGTTACCCTATCACAACCTATGAAATCAATAATCCAGATGAAAGATATTATAGAAGATTATGGCATGGTATCTGGTTTTAGGCTGAACCAGAAAAAAACTAAAATGATTGTTAAAAATTTGACAGAGAGCAAAAAAAAAGGAACTGGAAAGAATGGCAGGCTTCGAAATTGTTTCAAAGGTTAAATATTTAGGAGTACAAATCGCAGATACAAATGTAAAACTGTTTCAAAATAATTATGAGGTTCTGTGGCAAAAGATACAAAAAGACATGCAAAATTGGAAGAAACTGCAGTTATCATTGCTTGGAAGAATATCAGCAGTAAAGATGAATGTTTTACCTAGATTTATTTTTTTATTTCAAATGATACCGGTGCTCAAATCAGATAAACCACTGCTAGAATGGCAAAAAGGACTGAACAAATTTATTTGGAATGAAAAAAAACCGAGAGTTAAACTGAAAATAATGCAAGATACTCGTGAGAGAGGTGGTCTTAAACTTCCAAACCTTCGATTATACTATGAAGCAGCTGCATTGACACAAATAACTGATTGGTTTGGGAAAACTAAGACTGAATTGTTGAATATCGAAAGTCATGACCTTGTCTGGGGATGGCATGCATACCTATTTTATGACAATAAAGTGGATAAAGTGTTTAATAGTCATCTACTTAGAAATGCCTTGATGAGAGTTTGGAGGAAGCACCGAACTAATTGGGATTATAAGATTCCGTTTTGGCTGGATCTTGCTGATACCATGTGGAATACAAATATTAAGTCACTCGGGGGGTTTTTATATAAAGAGTTACTTTACTTTGAAGAGGGCAGATGGCGATTGAAGACTTTGGATATGCTGTTGGAAGAAGGGAAATCTTTGTCTTGGTTGCAGTACAATCAATTACAGATGAGATGGAAAGAAGATCAACAAACTGGTTTAATGGAATATGAAGTAGAATTGGTTGGACAGATAAAGCAGACAGGTCCAATGCATATTAAGAGAGTTTATAATGTTGCATGTACCCTAATGTGCAGCCAAAATGTTGGAGATGTGAGTGTTTAGATGCTACATATTATCATATATGGTGGACTTGCAAAAAGGTGAGGGCTTTTTGGATAAAAATTTGGTGGGTTATGCAAAATGTCTTAAGGAAAAAAATACAATTTTCTCCGCAATTTTTCTTATTGGGTATAGTTAAAGATTTTACATTGGGTGAAACAAAACTGATTTTGTATATGGTGACAGCAGCTAGGTTGTTGATTGCCCAATACTGGAAGAGTGATACCTTACCGACTGTGGACCAATGGATTCAGAAGATGGCTGGATTTGCAGAAATGGCGAAGATTTCAGCTTTTTTAAAAGATCAGACGCATGAGAAATAAATACAGGCATGGAATAAATGGATTGAGTATATACAGAATAAGTATCAGACTAGAAAATATTATGTTGCTTTCAGCTGAGAGGGATTGATGATTATGCTAGTAAATATAGAAAAAAGATATGGAAGGATGAATAACATATACATTGTTTGGGAATACTAGTATTGCATATAATGGAAGTCAAGGGGGGAGGGAAAAGGGTGGGGGGAGGGTTAGGGTGGGATTGGGAGGGAAATATATATATATATATTTTCTATATGTATTTTATAATGTTGGGTAAGGGTGGAGGGGGAAAAGGGGGGGAATTTGTATTTGTAAAACTTTTTCAATAAAAAAAATTGATCATACTTTGTATCTATTTGGAAATACTTCTGTGTTAGAAATACGTTAGAAATACACCAATAATACCTAAATATTCCACATGACAGATAATTATTTTAAGCCTTCAGATCCTTATGTTATCAGGTACACCATGAAAAGTGAAGAAATGATTGATAGTGATTTAGTATAATTAGTTAGAATATATAATTTGGTTTTGAATATTCTGTGTTAAGGAAATGTGGGGGGAAAGAGCTTTGAACCACCATAATTGCAAGGAATGATATTCCATTTGCACTGGAAATCATTCTGTAAGTTATTGCAACAGTGCAGAGCTGCTGACTGAAGCAATAATGTTTCTTGAACTGGAGGCAATGATTTTGGCTGAAGCAGGACATAGAAAAATATTACATATTCTTTACCATAACAATAATCTTATTCTTTCCATTTAACAGATTTACTCTATGTGGATTTGAGAAAGTATGTTTTCTATGTTTTGTATATTTCATATATTGAAAGCATATGATGAAATGAATAGTCTTGAATTATGAATTATTTTGTGAATATGGAATATTATTTTGTGAAGTTGGATAGTAAATCAACAATTGAGGCATTTATTTGTTCGTTTTCTGAGGTTTTCGTGGGTGTTTGTATGTAGGTCTTTGGTTATTTGGGTTTTCTCCCGCGTAAAATTGGAAGTGTCTTGGCGACGTTTTGACGAAGTCTCACTCGTCATGTTCAGGCTGGTGTTTTCGGCTTCGTGCTTCTAGGAGCAATGTGTGATCGCAGCTGTTTCTTCCTTTTAACTGCTAGTGGGGGTGTGTTCTGATTGGTTGGGGGCTTGGCTGTGCTCTGATTGGATGGTGGGTTGGCTGTGCTCTGATTGGATGCGGGTGTGTTCTGTTTGGGTGGAGGCTTGGTTGTGCTCTGGTTAGTCTGGGTTGCAGGGGGATTTGAGCTGGTGAGCTGCGTTGCTGTTGTTTGGCTTCATGTTCGTAGTCGTGCCACATCTTCATGGTGGGTGTCAGTCTGCTTCATGTATGGATTGGAGTGGTTTAAAGTGGCTAATGATGCAGCTGCGGTCTGGCTTCTGGTCCGTGGTCGTGCCTCATCATCGGTGTGGGTTTGAGTCTGCTTTCCACGTGGATGTGTGGTGGTGACTTACTGTGTGGCCCTCGTGAGTGTGGGTCTGGTATCATTCATCATGTTAGGGATTCATTTGTCAATAAAGGCGGGTTTCCAAATGGCTGGTAGGCGGGAGGTATTATCTCGTTTATTCATGCTGTGGCCGCATTTTTCTATGTCGATAGCTTCTCTGATTATTCTGTTGTTAAAGTGTTCAGTTTTGGCGATAGTTCTGGTCTTTTTAAAGTCAATTTCATGTCCTGTGGCTTTAAGGTGTTGGATCAGGGAAGAAGTTGGTTCCTCTTTTCTGACTGAATTCTTGGGTTCTTCAATGCATGCACTTATTCTTCTGTTGGTTTGTCTGATGTATGTGGTGGGGCAGGCGGTTCATGGGATTTCATATACTCCTTGATTTTCTAACTCAATTTTGTCTTTGGGATTTCTTAGGATGGTGGATATTTTTCAGTTTGTGCAGAATGCTGTCTTGATGTTGTGTTTGTGGAGGATCTTGCTAATTCTGTCTGTGGTGCCTTTTATACATGGGAGGAGGGCTTTGCTGTTTTCTTATTCTCTGTCTTGGATTTTAGTGGAGGTTTCTTTTTGGATTAGGTTGGAAATCTTATTTCTTTGGAATCCATTGGATGTTAGTACGTTAGGGAGAGTGTGTAGTTCGGTTTTTAGGTGTTGTTCGTCAGCTAAGCGTTTTGTTCTGGAGATGAGTGTCTTGGCTACGGAGTTGATCTGTGCTGGGTGGTGGTGTGAGAGTGCGTGCAGATAGCGGTTTGTGTGTATTTCCTTCTGGTAGATGGTGTGTCCTAGGGAGCCATTGGATTTCCTGTAGACTAAGACATCCAGGAAGGGAAGTTGGTTGTTAGCTTCTGTTTCCATGGTGAACTGTATTTTGGGGTATAGGCTGTTGAGGTGTGTGAGGAAGTTGTCCAGTTTTTCTTTCCCATGTGGCCAGATTATAAAGGTGTCGTCTACGTATCTGAGCCAGAGTTTGGGTTTGTGATCAGATTTTTCTAGAGCTTGGGTTTCAAAGTGTTCCATGTAGAGGTTTGCAATGACAGATGAGAGGGGTGATCCCAGGGTGCTCCTTCTATTTGTTTGTATTTTTGTCCGTTATAGATGAAGTATGTGTAGGATAGGCAGTGGTTGGTCAGATCTAGGATGTGCTTGGAGAGGTTATATTTGTTTTGGATAGCTGTCAAGGCTTCTTTGATTGGCACTTGGGTGAAGAGGGATATAACATCGAAGCTCATGAGTAGGTCGCTGGGCCGTAAGTTTTGTTTCTTTATGATCTCTATGAACTGGAAAGAGCTTTTTATGTGTGAGGTGATGGATTCTGCATAGGGCTGTAGTTGTTTGGCGAGAAATTTGGCTAGGTTTTGTAGAGGTGAGCCTATGGAGCTGAGGGTCTAAGTGGGGTTCCTTCTTTGTATATCTTGGGGAGACCATAGAGCTTAGGGCATCTGGATGATTTCTCTCTGGGAATGATTCTTTGCTGATGGGGGAGGCTTTTATTTTGGATCTAATGGTTTTTTCCAGGTAGGTGGTGGGATCTGTGTTTAGGGGTTTGTATGTGGAGTCTTGGAGTAGGTTGGTTAATTTGGTTTTATAGTCAGATGTGTTCATAACCACTGTGGCATTGCCCTTGTCTGCTGGTAGAATTATTACGCTGGTGTCTTCTTTCAGGTTAAGTAGTGCTGTCTGTTCCTCTTTGGGTAAGTTGCTTTTGGGTAGCTTGCTGGTGCAGAGGATGTTGGTAATTTCGAGTCTGATTCTGTTAGCTTTGATAGGGGTTGATTTTGGTCAGGCTGATTTCAACTCCGCATATAATGGTTTCAGTGGGGATGTGTTTGGGAGCGACTGCAAAGTTGAATCCTTTGGAAAGACATTGGTTTCGGCTTTGATGAGGATCCTAGATTTTATGCACTGTTTGTTTCATGTGTGGCTGTGAGGGGGGAGGGGCTTGTTTCTGGCATTCTTGTAGTCTTCAGAGTTTGTTGGTGTGTGTGTCAGAAGACGAGGCTGTAGATCGGGCGAAAGGAGCATTGACAATCCCAGACAGGAAGCGCGCCCATCTTGAACAACCAACGAGAGGACGAACGAGCGGCCAGAGCGACGGGAAGAACCTCCAGAGGATACGAGTGGAAACTCCAAGTGAAATCAAGACATAGACTTGTATTAAATAGAGCCAAATATTTTGGCAATTTACCTTCCCCCTCTGGACATTGATAAGTGAGGGTGGCAAGCAATTAAACAATTAAGTAAGAATAATTAATCAAATTTTCTCTACCCTTTTGCCCTGCCTCCCTTCTTTTCAGCGTCCTCCTCTTTTCCTTCTTTTCTTTGCTTGTCTCTTTCTCTCTAAATGTATTATAAGTATTAATCAATTGCTGCATAGTAATTTGTATTTTTCTTAGATTCATTTATATTTAAGCCTATATCGGTGCCTTTTTAAAATCATTAGATATCAGTATATTAATCTTAAGAAATATTTAATATTTAATAATAAGTTATAATAATAAGTTTTCTTTTTTCCCTTCTCTTTTTTCTGTCTTTTACTTGATATATTGCTCATAATTCTTATCTATATTTAAACCGAATTTTATTAATTAGATATTTAGAGAACCATATTTACATTGACTGTACTATATCTACATCTATATTGATTGATTATATTGGTTAATATAAGGAATTGAATAATTAGCTAAGTTAAAGTTATTTAAATACTTAATTATTTATACTTAATTATTAATTATTTATACATATATACAGACACTATTGTAATAAGAATATTTTAATTGATACTAGAAATTGTTTGGAATACTAGATACCTGACATAAGAATACCTTATAGTGGAATCATTATATAAAATAACAAGAAGGGAAATTAGTGGATGACTATTTGGAAAAACATAGATAGGATTATAAAAGATCAAGCAAAAATTTTGAGTGAGATGACAAGCTACGCAGCTACAGTAACCAAAACAGGAAAAAAGATAACACCAAATACTTCAAATCCAACAATTACAATGTCATCCCCCGCAACACAAAAATCTATGGAAAGTCTTGCAACCATGATACCTACCATGCAAGCAATGCAACTATCGCTAACATTGATCCAGTAAACGATGCTTTTGATGCAGGAGAAGATGGCCAACAACCATTTAGAACTAAAAACAGATATAAAAACCATAGACCAAAAAATGAATGACTTCCAGCAAGCAATACAAGCAAATGAACAAAAAAAGAAAATCGAATCTAAGGTCGAACAACAAGAAAGGGATCTGGATGCGGTTGACCAAAAATTGATGGCACAGAATAGGGACCTGGAAGACTCAGTTATGCAGCTGGAAATGGACAAAGCATCTTTCTACTTGCGCTTCCAGAACATCACGGAGGAGAAAGAAGATGATCTGGGCCAAGTCATGGCAGAATTGATTGGAGAAATTTTACAGCAAGAAAAGGACCAAATAATTAAAGAATTAGATGAAATATATAGAGTCCAAACAAATTATGCAAGACGCAATAAACATCCATATAAGGTTTGCCCGAAGAAAAGTTAAGGACATCTTTTATAATATAGCGAAGGGAGAAACAATAAAATACAAAGGTAAAGAGATAATAGTGTTGAAACAAGTTCCGAGGAGAGTAAGAGAAGTAAGAAGGGACTATAGATTCCTGGCATCGCAATTAAATAAAAGAAATATCCCTTTTCGATGGACCCTTCCAGAAGGAATGCTGATAACCTGGCAAGGGAAGAAAATAAAGATAAACAGCTTGGTAGAGGCCCAGGAATTTGTGGACCAGTTGAAAGGAACGGAAGAAGATCTGAGTAGCAAGGAAGAACTGGGAGGGGCCACCACAGAGGAAGACCTCACACAACGGGGAGGATCGAAGGAAGGGTCACCGGGGAAAAAGGAAACAGAAGAGAGAGAAAACAAAGGAGGAAAGAAAGAACCAAGACCGCAAAGAGTTACCTGGGCGAAACAGTATTAGAACGACACCAAATTCAAAAATGAACTGGAAACTTTTATCAATAAATGTAAATGGACTGAACGATTACAAAAAGAGGAGAAGTTTTTTCACTAAACTAGCTAAACAAAATTTGGACTTAATATGCCTACAAGAGGTGCACATTAAAAAGGAAAATGAAAAATATTTGGAATATAAGAAATTTGGGAATCTATATACATCATTAGCAGAAAAAAAAAAGAGAGGGGTAGCCATATATATTAAGAAAGAAATAAAATCAGAGTTAAAATATAAAGACCCAAAGGGCAGAATCTTGATTGTGGAAATTATGAGAGAAAATAATCCAATTCTACTTATATCCATTTATGCCCCGAACAAAAATTTGGGAAATTTCTATGACAAACTCAGAGAAATAATTAGTACAATGGAAAATAATAATAATATATGTATAATTGGGGACTTTAATGGAGTCGTAGACCCAAATAAAGACCATAAAAGCCCCAAAGGACAAAAAGGAAAAAGAAAAAGCATGCCAAAACCTTTCTTTGAATTAATTGATGAATCGAATCTGATAGACATTTGGCGAACCTTAAACCCACACAAAAAACAATATACCTTTTATTTGAACCAAAAAAAACCCTGGTCGAGAATAGATATGATGTGGGTAAGCAGGAACCTTGGAGTGGACATTTTGTCAGCGGAGATCCTACCCAATACATGGGCAGACCACAACCCACTGGAAATTAAGTGGAAAAGGAAATATAAGAGGGGAAATACAAGATGGCGGTTGAATACTCAATTTCTTCGAGATAAACAAAATGTTGAAAAATTAAAGAAAGAGATAAAGGATTTCTTTGAAAGAAATGAAAAAGAATTGATGGAACGAGGTATAATATGGGACTCTATGAAGGCTTTCTTAAGAGGACTTGCCATTGCATATAGTGCATACAAAAATAAGAAAAAAAGAGAAAGCCAAAGGGTACTATTGGAAGAATTGAGAGAAACAGAGAAGGAAATCCAACAAACTCCAGATAACGAACTAGCAAAACAAAATTGGATGATCACCCGTCATAAAATAAATATAATGGAGCAAGAAAATCTAGCATATGAAATCAAAAGAACCAAACAATATTATTTTGAACATGCTAACAAATCGGGGAGATGGCTATCATATAGACTAAAGAAAGAAAAAGAAAAAGGGATAATATATCAATTAGAGAACTCTGATGGCCATATAATAAATAAGGAGGAGGAGAAATTGGAACTAATTCACGAATATTATGCCACACTCTACAAAGAGGAAGAGATATCCAAAAGGAAAATTGATCAATACTTATTGGAAGAAGGGCTCCCACAAATTGAGGAAGAGGAGAAGGAACTATTAAATAAGGAAATTACAATGGCAGAGTTAAAGATGGCAACCTCTAAACTTAAAAAGAACAAATCACCAGGGCCAGATGGATTCCCAGGGGAACTATATCAAAATTCTGAATTAGAAGAGATTCTACTCCCAAAACTGTTAGTAATTTTCAATGAAGTTCTAACAAAATCCAAAATACCAGAATCATGGAGGGAGGCGTACATTACACTCCTCCCCAAGGAAGGGACAGATACAAAATTTATTAAGAACTACAGACCAATTCCTTTACTCAACACGGATTATAAAATATTTATGAGAATTTTGGCAGAAAGGTTAAAAAAAGTATTGAACAGAATAATACACAATGATCAAAACGGATTTTTACCAGGGAGACAAATTAGAAATAATATAAGGACGATATTGGACGTAGTAGAATACTATGAAGACCACCCAGGCCAGGAAATGGCACTGATATTTGTAGACGCCCAGAAGGCCTTTGATAATTTAAATTGGGAATTTATGATACAGCAAATAAGCAAAATGGGATTTGGGCACAACTTTGTAAAAGCAATAACAACTATTTATGAGAAGCAAAAGGCAAATATCTTAGTTAATGGGGAACTAATGAAGCCATTCCCAATCAAGAAGGGGGTGAGGCAGGGATGCCCATTATCACCACTATTATTTATATTAGCATTAGAAGTCCTACTAAAAAAAATCAGAGGGAAATAATAATAATAATAATAATAATAATAATAATAATAATAATAATAATAATAATAAT
>WNWU01013905.1:380043-394541 GCA_012654045.1 Ptyas mucosa | reverse complement strand
ATAATAATAATAATAATAATAATAATAATAATAATAATAATAATAATTTAATTTGTATCCCGCCCTTCTCCCAGAAGGGACTCAGGGCGGTGGACAGCCAGAATTAAAATACATACAATACAAAAATTAAGATAAATTAAAAGATATTAAATCGATCGGCCTCCCAATTTAAAACCCCAAGTCTATAAAATTCAAAATCCCAATTTAAAACCATTTAAGCTAGGCCGGCTTGCTGGAATAAGTAAGTCTTCAAGGCTTTGCGGAAGGTACGAAGGTCCGGGATCAGTCTTATTCCAGGAGGAAGCTCATTCCATAGGGCGGGTGCCCCCACGGAGAAGGCTCTCACCCTGGGGGCCGCCAGCCGACATTGCTTGACTGACGGCACCCTGAGGAGGCCCTCTCTGTGAGAGCATATTGGCCGGTGGGAGGTTATCGGTAGCAGCAGGCGGTCTCGTAAGTACCCTGGCCCTAAGCCATGGAGCGCTTTAAAGGTGAGAACCAATACCTTAAAGCGCACCCGGAAGACCAACGGGAGCCAATGCAGCTCGCGCAGGAGAGGCGTTACATGGGAGCGCCCCGTCGCTCCCATAATCACCCGTGCAGCCGCATTCTGAACCAGTTGGAGCCTCCGGGTGCTCCTCAAGGGGAGCCCCATGTAGAGAGTGTTGCAGTAGTCCAGGCGAGATGTAACGAGGACATGAGTGACCGTGCATAAGGAGTCCCGATCCAGAAAGGGGCGCAACTGGCGTATCAGGCGAACCTGATAAAAAGCCCTCCTGGCCACGGCCATCATGTGCTCTTCTAAAGACAGCCATGTGTCCAGGAGGACGCCCAAGTTGCGAGCTCCCTCTGTAGGGGCCAATAACTCGCCCCCAATAGCCAGCGATGGCACCAGCTGGCTATATCGGGACACCGGTATCCACAGCCACTCGGTCTTCGAAGGGTTGAGTCGAAGCCTGTTCCTCCCCATCCAGACCCGCACGGCCTCCAGACACTGGGACATCACTTCGAGGGCATCATTGGGGTGGTCTGGGGTGGAAATGTACAGCTGAGTATCATCAGCGTACAGATGACATCGCACCCCAGAACCACGGATGATCTCACCCAGCGGCTTCACATAAATGTTGAACAGGAGCAGCGAGAGGACCGACCCTTGCGGCACCCCACAAGCAAGGCGCCTCGAGGTCAACCTCTGCCCCCCTGCCAACACAGACTGCGACCGGTCAGAGAAATAGGAGGAGAACCACCGCAGCACGGTGCCTCCCACCCCCAATCCCCCCAACCGGTGCAGCATTATACCATGGTCGATGGTATCAAAAGCTGCTGAGAGATCTAACAGGACCAGAACAGAGGAACAACCCCTGTCCCGGGCCCTCCAGAGATCATCCACCAATGCGACCAATGCCGTCTCCATGCTGTACCCAGGCCTGAAGCCAGACTGGCACGGATCTAGATAGACGGTTTCATCCAGGTACTGTGGGAGCTGGATAAACAGATTAAGGGTCTCAAAATTAGGAAAGAAACTTATAAAGTTCAAGCATTTGCGGACGATGTGGCACTAATTATAGAAGACCCATTGGAATCAGGTATACAAGTATTAGATGAATTTGGCAAATATGGGGAGGTGGCAGGACTAAAACTTAATATTAAACTTTAATATTTAATATTAAAACTTTATTAAAACTTAATAAAGCTAAAACTAAAATACTAAGAACATGTCTAAAATGTGAATAAGAACCTTAGAAGAACTAATGGAAAAAGTAGTAAAGAAAAAGTAGTAAAGAAAGTTAAATACTTGGGAGTCTGGGTTTCCAAAAGGTATTCAGCCCTTAAAGAAGATAATTACACGCCCTTGATTAAGAATATTAAACAAGACCTAGAAAAGTGGGGGAAACTACAAATACCCTTCCTAGGAAGAATCTCAGTAATTAAAATGAGTATCCTACCTAAACTATTGTATCTATTCCAAACAGTGCCAATTAAACTAGATAAAAATTTTTTTCAAGAGCTTAATACCATCACTAGAAAATTTATATGGGGAGGAAAAAAACCAAGGATCGCAATTAGAGACATGCAAGACAAAAAGGAAAGGGGAGGACTCGGACTCCCAATATGGGAGACATATTATAAAGCGGCAAACTTAATTTGGCTAAAAGATTGGGCAACCCTGACTAATAAAAGGATACTGACATTGGAAGGATATGATCTTCAGAAAGGCTGGCACTTTTATCTTTGGGAAACAGGGGGCGGGGGGAAAGGACTTATTTCCACAGACACAAAATAAGAGATACCCTGATGGCAACATGGAAAGAGATAAAGAAAAAACATTATGTCAAAATTCCTAGATGGCTCTCCACAGTGGAGGCAATAATATATCCCAACGTCCTAGAATTAGGGAAGACAGCTAGATATAAAGAAATTTTAGATTGAACAGGGAACATTAGAACAATAGAAGAATTAAAAGAACGAGGTATTAGTATAGAATGGTGGACATATGCCCAAATTAAATTAAGATATAAAAAAGACAAGGAAGACCCGGGAATAGTGATAAGCAGGAATGGCCTAGATAAAATCTGGATGGGCACAGATGATAAATTATTGGCAAAAATGTATAAATTTTTAGTAGAATATGACTTAGCGGAGGAAATAGTAAAGAAGACAATGTTAGCATGGGCCAAGAATATTGGACAGACTATAACATTAAAAGAATGGGATCAAATCTGGACAAATAATTTAAAAATGACTAAGGCCACAACACTTAAAGAGAACCAGTATAAAATGATTTACAGGTGGCACCTGGCACCAGCCAGGATTGCTAAAATATATCCTGAAGCAAGTTCAAAATGTTGGAAATGTGGGCACCAACAGGGTACATACTACCACTGTTGGTGGACTTGCCCCAAAACGAAAAATTTTTGGAAGATGATAAGTAACTGGCTGAAGGAAATTTTGGGAGACACTCTGGAATTAGACCCTAAAATCTTTCTCCTGGGAATCCTCAAAAAATCATATGCAAGAAAGAAGAAATATTTGGCGATACACATAATAACGGCAGCAAGAATTGCTTTCGCCCAATATTGGAAAGAGAAAAATTTACCGCCCGAAGACCACATTATTAGAAAGATTCTAGAATGTGCCGTACTGGACAAGTTAACACTAGAGATACACGACAGAGAGGAATCAGAATATTATAGTGCTTGGGACCCATGGTATGAATGGTTAAAGAATAGGAAATCTAATTAAAACTAGCAAACGCAAGAGTTGGATAAGAATTAAGACGAATAGGTGGAAAATGTGCATTGCTAGAAGGATGACTATGTGTAAAAAATATTATATAGTTAATACTGCTCTAGCATAAGTGAAACAAAATTAACTACATGTAAATAACAATTTAAATACACAATGTAAATACGACTTATATGCATAATGACACCCCAAGGCTGGAAACGTTGAATCGATTTGTATGAAAGTTTTTTATTCTATGTGTTTTGTTTGTCTGTTTGTGTGTTTTTTATTTTATTTTATTTTACTTTTTTTTCTTGTTTGTTTACTTTTTGTAATAATAAAAGCTTTAATAAAGAAATTTTAAAAAAAGACTGTCTTGTGATGTCTGAGCTACTGCGCATGTCCACATTCTTTCTTTTCTAACTTTCTCTTTTGTCCGTCTGTGAGGTATCAACTGCCGGCATAATGTAGTCAGCTAGTTTTTTTTACTTTTGTAATAAAATGTTTCTTAGAATACATTCGAGTTTTCTTTCTTTGAGAGTATACACCAGGAAAAACAAGATTCTTCCGTCTCTTATCAAGAGCAATTACCCCAGGGGGGGAACAGGGCTGATTTATGCTCCAACAATGGTAGCAGGGGCTGGTTTGATTTATATTGTTTTCCTTGGCTGTTGCTCAACTGATAAGCGAATGGGCTATTGAGCAGATAATTTAGTCGGCGACCGAGGAACGCTGATTATTTACTGCAAATATGTCAAGAAAGAAAAAGAAAACAAAATACAGGACACTGTCTGCTGAAGACATAAATTTTTCTGATCTCTCTGATGAAGAAGTGAAAAGAATTTTACACAGGCTTTCAACTTTTCAAACACCACTTGCATCAGCAACCAGACTGGATGGAGAAGCTGTTGGGGAAGCTACTCCCAAAGAAGACGTGCTAACGAGGTCAGTGACGCCTTCTTATCTTTCTTCATGCCCCCTAAAGAAGCCCAGGAATTTGAAAGGCTTGGTGTCAAACCTAAAATTCCACAAGCAGCTGGGTTTTCTTTTCCCAGAGAGAGAGATAAAATTCATCATTCTCCTTTAAGCCCTGACGAAACTCTGCATGATAAGGCTGTGATCAAGTTATTGTGATCAAATAGTTTCTGGAACATGAGCTGCACAAGGCAAAAGCCTTTCTTTCTATACTTAAGCCAGATAAGAGGGACTCTCGTCTTTTTCAAATTCCTGAGTCCTCCATTTTGCCTTCTCCTTCGAAGCCAAAGCCACTCCCCCAGGAGGGTTTTGTGTTAGGCAAATCAGAACAGAGAGCTGTGTACATGTCACATGTGTCTAGTGATGTTATCCCTTCTCAGATTTCACATGACGTTGATAGAGAAGCGAAATTTTCTGTGATGCCCGAAACAAATATTGCAGCACCACCTGCTGGCGAAAGTAATTTACAAGATAAAGCTGAAATGCACAGAACGATGCAACAGCAGTTAAGAAAATTACATCAGACTTTTTCAATCATGTCCCTAATTCAATCAAGTTTGCAGGCTGCAACGCCACACATATCTCCACAGGCTCAATCATCAGCACTCCCTGGTGGTGCTGATGACCTTTTTATCCAAATTCCTAATTTAGATGGAGCACAGCAACTCTTAATGCAACCAATACAAATGTCAGCACCTCCAGCAGGCCATATTAATATGGCAGCCCATGCACAAGTGGCAGCCAGAATACAGCAGCCACAGATTGAGGAAAGGAACTACAGGTTCGACTACAGCTACCACAGGTTTGACTACAGCAACCACAGGTTCGGGTACAACAACCACAAATCCAAATACAGCAGCCTCAGTTTCAACCACAGGTGTTTTTACCTGCACAACCATCAGCTCAAATGCATGTTCCTCAACAGGCATCTTCTATTGTTCCACTGGCTGGTGATTCAAAATTAAAGCGTTCAGGACAAAACTATAAAGCATGGGTCAGTGAGGTTGGACTTTTGCTCCGTAGAAAAGGTACCCATTGCATGGTATTTAATCCTCCTGACCAGCCATGGACTCCTGAAATAAGAGACTTAGATACTAAAGCATGCACATCATTATTGATGTCCATGGATACTGAACTGCAGATTACTTTTCCACCTGATGCAACTGCCCAACAAATTGGGCCCAATTAAAGACATGCTACCGGCCTGTTTCGATTGAATCTACATGTTTGCTCTTGTCTGAGCTCCATGGTTCGAGATTAAAACCTGGTGAATATATTGGAGAACATTTAACTAAAATGAAAGTAATGAGGAAGGATTTGGTCGAAAGAGGCTATCTTATTGATGATTTTCAAATGATCAGCATTATTATTAACTCATTGAATTATGAATGGAAAGATGCCATTACAAAGATTAATCAACTACCCATTGCTCAACGCACAGTAGATCATGTATGCAGAATTTTAACCAAAGAAGAGGCATTTATGCTCACCACACCACAATTGAGAGGACCACCCACATCAAGAGCTCCAGCGAGGTGTCCCTTCCGAGGAAGAGCCTACGTTCCAAGGATGCCAAGATGCTACATCTATAATTGTGTGGGACATGCCACCTGGGATTGTCCCCAACGTTTTTCCAGCTCCCGTCATGTACCAACCCAGAGGAACAGACTCCAGAGGAGGCAGAGGCAGAGGCGGAAGATAAGGTCATTGTGGTTCAAGGCGTGATCTGCAAGCTCCACTCGCCACATTGGCTTTAACCAATGATCCACAACCTCATCCAGAATACGACAGACAGCTTCTGTGGACTTTGGACAGTGGTGCAGCATTGCATGTGATTTACAGAAAAGAACTTTTTACAGAGATGCACGAGCCTGAACCTGAACTACATGAACTTTATTCTTTTTCCAATCATCCTGGTCAGATCAGGGGAAAAGGAACTATTTATGTTGAAGAACTCGATGCATTCATCCCTGATGTTTATTATATACCAACAGCAAATAGTAGTTTGCTTAGTCAGAGTCACTTGTCCAGAATATTAAAGTTCCAGGTCCACCACCTTGAAAAAGCAAGTTATATAGTTAAAAATGGAGATATTGTTGCTGAAACCATGTTAATTGGTGGTGTTTATTACATAAAGTCAAAGTCTAAACTGCAAGCACAGGCAACTATACAAACTTCGAAGGAGGAGAGCACAGGCCCAGAGAGAGATGTTCCAGAGAGAGATCCTGTTGCTAGTCCAAAGGCTCCTAAAGCAAACAAAAAGAAAATTAAGAAACAGGTTGCTCAGAGCAAGCCTGAGGTTCCTCATAAAACTGTTAATGTTGAAAATTCACTAACTGGTAAACCTTTGCATTACAGATGTATCCGTAAGTAGCATAGAAAATTGGGGCATGCCAGTTTTCGTGTTCTTAGGAAAATGCCGGAGTTCGCAAAAGGTTTGGATCTAAAGGGGTGTAAGGTGTTTTTGGATTGTGCTATCTGCAAAAAGGCCAAATCCAAAGCAGCAGCCATTCCAAAACACACTACATGCCTGTCAACATGCATTTTTGATTTGGTACATGTTAAGGATATTGGTGTTGTGTTACCAACCAGCAGAGTAATTGCACAAGGAAATGTTGCTGAGAGCAATGAATACGAGATATACAAACTGGTTTATCAAAAGCTTACTTTATAGTAGGAAAAAACAGTCTCATAGTCGTTAAATAAATTCCAAGTCTTTGCCAGTTAAATCAGTCCAGTAGTTACAGTATAACAAACTCACTCCGGTTCACAAACCATGATGGTAGCAGATCCATCAAACGATGATTAGCAGATAGCAACTCCTCTCAGTGGCAGCATATCATCAGCTTCAGCATATCATCGTAGCAGCAACTGAACATGTTACAATGCTTCGCTTAAATATGCTCACAACCAGTCATTACCTAATTACAGCATGACTCAGCATTACAATGAATCAGCAAGAATACATTTACAGAGTAAAGGTACAGTACACATATATTGCCTGGGCAACTGGTTAGGCCCAAACCATATCCTAACATTCTCCCCTTTCGACAGGTCAATATATACAGTTTAGATTCTTAATCCATAGCTTTCACAACATGTTTTATGTTTTATAGCACCTTGAGCTTTGGTAAAAGTATCAGCTATATTGTCTTCCAACATACAATATTCTAACATAACCATGTTGCTTTGGATACACTGATGAACATTAAGATACCTAATGTCAGTATATTTAGTTCTAGTTTTAACTGCTAAATTTATTGCCATTTTTATAGCAGCTTGGTTGTCCCCATGTATTACAATTGGATAATCCATCTTTAAACCAATATCCATCATTAATTGTTTGTAATAAATCAAATCAGTGCAAACGAGTGACAAACAGGAAAATTCTGCCTCCATAGTCGAAAGACTAATATGTTTTTGATGAATTGATTTCCAGCTAATCAAACAATTGTCTAACATGATAGCTATACCCGATGTGGATTTCCTAGTGGTTACATCAGTAGCAAAACTGGCATCAGTATATGCACTCAATACTAAATCATTGTTAGGTTCTAGATACAATGCATAATGCATCGTCATTTTCAGATACCTTAATATACATTTTGCGGCTTGCCAATGCCTATCAGTCAGCTCTGCGTTATATCTCGCTAATTGGTTTACTCCAAACGAAATATCAGGTCTTGACCAATTGCTTATATAAGATAAACTACCTATAAGAGACTGGTAGATCTTCCTACTGAATTTAGGACTTTAGACTTCTCCTTGTTGAGAGTCCTGTGCCATAGGCGTTTTAGCTGGCTTACAGAGCTCCATGCCATAACATTTGGCTTATTTTGCTAGATTGAGATATTTTATAACCTCTAGCTGTTTGATTAATATCTAGACCTAAATAATGCCTAATATTTCCTAAATTTCTGATCTTAAATTTGGTTTGTAACTGTTGAACAATATCTATGGCTTCTTTGTCAGTTTTCGTTATTATGGCTATATCATCTGTGAACAATAACAAAAAAGATACTAGACCATTAGTTTCTCTCTTAAAGAGACTCTTATCTGCTACACCTTCATAAAAACCGATTCTATTTAGCTCTTTCACAATATATTGGTTCCACTCGAACCCTGACTGTCTCAAACCATAAAGGCTTTTATGTAACTTCCAACACTCAGTGTGGTTTTGTGTTTCAACTCCTAAAGGCTTCCTCATATAGATGGTGTGTCTTAATGGAGCATGCAAATATGCTGTCTCTACATCTATATGGTTAATACTATATTTATACTTAGCCGCCCATACTAGTATTGTTTTTAAAGTACTTGCACATAAACAAGGAGCAAAAACTTCATCGAAATCTTGTTCAGTCTGAGAAAAACCTTGAGCTACAAGGCGAGCTTTATGGGTTACTGTCCCATCTATGCTTTCCTTAACTTTGTAAACTCATCTACAACCTATTAATTTTTCACCAGGTGGCAATTTCACAGTTTCATAAACACCTAACTTAGTTAAAGAATTAATTTCCTTACTCATTGCCTCCTTCCAAGCATTCTGCTCTTTTTCCGGATAAAATTTGATATCTTCATAACTTGAAGGGTCAATGTTAATCTGGCAAACCACAGTCTCTTTGTATCAATCAGGTGGATGCCTTTCCCTGGTAGATCTTCTAGGCAAAACAGGACTTACAGCAGATGATTCATCTGACTTCTCCCCTAAAACTACTTCCTCTAAACCTACTTCCCATTCTTCCTCTTTGATAGAGGATTTTATATCATCTAAATCCTCAGGAATATCATCAGGAATTCGATGCTCGATACTAACAGTATTATTATCATGTCTATAGTCTGCACACTCTAGTCTATCCCATCCTTCATGCTCTAGAAATTTAGCACTAGCACTACAGTATACACTAGTAGTTCCCTGTGTTCAAAATCTAAAAAATCTATGATTTGATTCATAGCCAACGAAAAACAGTTTTCTGGCTCTCTGTTGATCCTTTTTCCTCAAACTAGATGGAATATGTACCCAAGCTGGGGCTCCAAATGTGTGTAAGTAACTAAGATTTGGTTTCCTCCCATGCCATAAGGTGAATGGAATTTCTCCTGTAGAGGAATGAACCACGTTGTTTAACACATGGTTAGCACACATAACAGCCTCACCCCATAAAGTATTAGGCAAACCAGAATCTGCCAACATAGTTCTAATCATGGCCTGTAATGTTTGACCTCTTCGTTTGATATACGAATTGTGCTGTGGTCTGTACGGAGCAGACCGCTTATGCTGGATCCCTGCATCCTGCAAAAACTTTTCCAACTTTTCATTGGTAAATTCCGTACCATTATCAGTAACTAAGCATTTAACCTTGAATTTCTGTTTCCTTTCCACAAAACATAGCCAGTTGGTAATATGCTGGAATGTTTCACTTTTTGTTTTCATAAGATAACAGAATCCGTACCTTGAATAATGGTCTACTATGCTTAGAATATAGCAGGCACCTCCTATACTAGGTTTCTTGGGTCCAATTAGGTCTATAAACACTACCTCTAATGGATTTGTAGTTTTAAAACCATTAACACAGTTTGCTGGTGTTACCCTACTTTTCTGCTGACTACAGGCATTGCAATTTAGATATTTACTACATGCTTGTAGTTTTATTCCTTCAGATAATTGTACTGTTTGTTTTAACATTCTGAAGTTTAAATGCCCAACCCTCCGGTGTAACAGATGAATACATTCATTGTGTGGTTTAACATATTATTATAAACAGACTTAGACTTAGCCATCAATACTGGATTATCTCGTAAAACAAATAAATCATTTTCTAAACTTGCAGTAACAACTTTGCCATCTTTCTCAATAAAACACTTATCATTTTTTGAATGTTACTGTAAACCCAAATTTCGGTAATGATTTATCAGATAATAAATTGAATTTTAACCCAGGAATATATAACATAGGCAATGGATCATTGCTAAATGACCAACGAGCAACACCCTCTCCAGCCACCTTAACTTTCCAGCCATTTGCTAGTTTTACATGTTGGTTACTCTTCTCTATTTTAACAAAAAAATTTCTGTTTCTAGAAATAGATTGAGAAGCACCACTGTCAACAACCCAACAATCCTGGTTAACATCAGTAGTTGAATTTGATATAGCTAAATTACAACCCTTCTTGGGTCTAATATTGTCCCTAACAGGCATTTTCTTATTTTTACAATACTTAGCTATATGCCCTTTAGCCCCACAAGCAAAACAACGTTTTACAACATAGGCAGTTGAGTACATTTTTTCTTTTGGTTGTTGCACTCTCAACTGATCCCTTTCTTGTCTTCTTTTGGATTCTTCCAATAACCTACCGGTTATGCCAGCCAATGTCAGGTCATCTCTGGACAAAACCTCTAATGAAGAAACATAGTCATCATAACTATCGTCTAATAAAGAAAAAAATTATATAAACTTGTAGTTCCGAGAAAATCAGTTCCTTTTCATGTAGCTCCTGGAAAATTCTGGTCATGGATTCCAAATGAGCCATCATATCTCCACCCTTAAGAAGATGTTGTTTAAACAACCTTCGTGTGAGATAAATATGAGCACCCACAGTGTCTCAAACATATAGTCTCTTCAACTTGGTCCAACACCTAGCAGCAGACTCTTCGCCATGAATATGGACAAGCTGTTGGTCACCCAGTGCTAGTCCAATAATGCAAAGAACTCGTTCATTGTCTCTGTTAAACTTGGTTATCTTCTTCGCATCTTCTTCATCATCAGGATTCCATGCTGTTACATCCAGTGGATTATTAACTATGTCCCAAAGTCCTTCTCTACGCAGAAGTAGACTACATTTTGTAGACCAGGATACATAGTTTGTTCCATCCAACCGGGTTATCATGGGAAAATTTGCTGCTTGTTCTAGAGCCATCTTCACTTGGATTGTTTATCACAAACACAGTTTGTACTATTCACATTAACTCTCAGTTTAACTCTTAACAGTCCTTGTTAGTTATGGTTGGCTCTGGGCCCATAACCAATGTTAAGGATATTGGTGTTGTGTTACCAACCAGCAGAGTAACTGCACAAGGAAACATTACTGAGAGCAATGAATATGAGATATACAAACTGGTTTATCAAAAGCTTACTTTATAGTAGGAAAAAACAGTCTCATAGTCGTTAAACAAATTCCAAGTCTTTGCCAGTTAAATCAGTCCAGTAATTACAGTATAACAAACTCACTTTGGTTCACAAACCATGATGGTAGCAGATCCATCAAATGATGATTAGCAGATAGCAACTCCTCTCAATGGCAGCATATCATCAGCTTCAGCATATCATAATAGCAGCAACTGAACATGTTACAATGCTTCGCTTAAATATGCTCACAACCAGTCATTACCTAATTACAGCATGACTCAGCATTACAATGAATCAGCAAGAATACATTTACAGAGTAAAGGTACAGTACACATATATTGCCTGGATAACTAGTTAGGCCCAAACCATATCCTAACAGTACACACTGACATAGGTCCTTTCAAACCAACACTTGGTGGTAAAAAGTATTTTCTAACAATTGTTGATAATTACTCTAGGTATGGATATGTATATCCTATGAAAGAAAAATCTGAGACCTTCCTTTTTTTTTTTTTAATTTGATTTATATGCCGCCCTTCTCCGGAGACTCAGGGCGGCTCACAATGCGCTAAGCAATAGCCTTCATACTTTTGTATATTTATACAAAGTCAGCTTATTGCCCCCACAAACTGGGTCCTCAATTTACCTACCTTAGAAAGGATGGAAGGCTGAGTCAACCTTGAGGCTTGGTGAGATTCGAACCTGCAATAATTGCAGGCAGCTGATGTTAATAACAGGGCTTTAGACCACTGTACTATCCAAGGCTCTTTCAGATCTTTAAAGATTTTGCCGCTCTTGTTTATACCCAACACGGAGTAAGCATCACCAGAATTCAAAGTGACCATGGTGCTGAATTCATGTCTCAGCAGTTCCAGGACTGGATGCGTAAGAATGGAATTCTTCATCACACCTCAGCCCCTTACACCCTGGCGCATAATGGGGTGGTAGAAAGACGACAAGGGTTCCTGCAAACTATGATGTGTTGTCTCCTAGAAGACACCAACCTCAGTAACCCATACTGGGTTGAAGCTATTAAATATGCAAATTATATTGTCAACCATACTTGGAGTAGTGTAATAAATCAGACTCCTTTCTTCATGTTGTATGGGTACAAGCTCGATGTCAAAAACCTTCATATTTTTGGTTCATACGCTATGGTGAACATTCCCTTAGCTCAAAGAAGGAAAGGAGGTCCAGCAGCAAAGAGACTGAGATTTATGGGTATTAACGATAACTCAAAGTGGAGCAAATTTATTGACTATAAACATGTGATAGTGATTTCCCAATCTGCTAATTTTGAGGAAGATGCTGATGGTCCAGGATTCATTCCAATGATTTTCCTAGAGATGATGCTGTTGATGCCACGCAGCCTGATGACCAAGATTCACAGGCAAATGTTCCATCTATTAGTTCTTCTCAACCTGATGTTCCGTCTTCGCAAGCCGCGGATGCTGATGCTAGAGATGATAGTGAAGACGAGGATGAAACGGAAGAAGAATGGACGGCTGTTCTGAGGCTTTCCAAGAGGGCCACAAATATTGCCACAGTGATATTCGTGGCAATTGACAAAAACACCCTTGCCTTTGATTTGTAATGTTTCACTTCCTCCTGATCAGTTCACACAAATCAAGCATCTTCCTGATTCAGAGCAAGAGAAGTGGTATGAGGCAATGCAGGCTGAAATGGACAGTCTAAAGAAACTTAAGGTAGGCTTCCGGTGGCTCCGCCGGCATCGCTAGGCGCTCTTTTGCAAAGCACCAAGCCAAGTTTCCATAGAACCGCAAGAACAGCGACTATCAGCTGTCTTGCGGTTCGGAAACCTTCCCCCCGTGACAGGGGGGAAGGTGAGTAGACGGGTGGGGTAGACCTCCCTAAGAGCACCGGATTTTGCCTATAATCCGGTGCTCGAAGATGAGAGCTCCCCGTGAAGCCTGTCAGCACTCCGGAACTTGGACATCTCTGCCTTTTTTGCAGAGCTTGATGTCGCGTCCATCCCAGCAACTTATTTAAAACTTATATATTTGACTCGAGCTGGCTGAGCAGATGCAGGAGAAATGATAACGGCAAGTATTTGATTTTTTAACTCCAAGGGATTTTTTTTTTTTTTAAAGAAAGAATTTTCAATGGGAAGAAAGGGAAAGCAAGATGGCGTTTTAGTTTCAACAAGGCGAGAAGAAGTGAAAGTTAAAACTAATTATTGACAAAGACCCTGTTTGAAACGAAGGACTCTATCTTAATAAGTGGATTATTTAAGGATGAAAATAATTGAAATATTTGAAGCAGTAGCATAAAGAACAAAATGCTCTTTTGAAATCTTTTTTTCCTTTTTTCCCCCTCTATCCTCTCCTCTTTGAAAGGGAAGAAGGGGGGGAAGATGGCTGCTCCTTTTGAAATTAACGTTGGATTATTCAATCCACAAATAAGGTCTGACTTTTTTGAAGAAGCTACGAAGTCAATTACCTCTGCAATATTGCAAAAACTTGATACTTTTTTTGATATTTTTTTTCAAGTTAGAAATAAAGATACAAATGAAGATTTTCTACTTAATAGTGAGGTGTTGATTGGAGAGCTGCAACAAGAAGCAGAACAGCCTGATGTGATTTTGGAAAATAAAATGGAGGCATTGCAGAATGAGAAGGAAGAATTTTTGGGAGCTGTTGGGATTTTGGAGAAAATCCCAACTGTAGTTAAAGAGCTGCTACTATTGGAAGATACAGTTTTGCGAAAGTTGGGTCGTATACAGCAACTTCAGAAATCCCAAGAGTGCTACAGAGTGAAAAAAGATGGCGCAATTAGAGTGAAGAAAAAGGTTCGTAAAAAGTCAGGCAAAAAGATTAAGGAGGAAAATAATCTTCCTTGGCGAGATGATGGTCCACAAAAGGTCTTATCTAAGTGGTTATAGATTTTGAATTTTGGAAGAAAACATCCAACAGTTTAATGCCAGCTAACTAAGTGAGGAATGTTGTTGAAAGGCAAATTACAGATAATTTGGAACATTTGGAGAAGAATAAACAGATCGCTGCAATGCTGGTATTTTTGGTTGTGAAGTAAGCCTTGGCCTGAGTGAATTGAAACTTTCTATTAAAGACTTTAACAAAGATGGGTTTAATTGTAACTGTAGAAGTCTTACCGAATATGATAGCCAATTTGAGTTTTTTGTTTGAGTGTAATAGTCACA
>WNWU01013905.1:200056-378360 GCA_012654045.1 Ptyas mucosa | reverse complement strand
TAAGGGTTTATATAATTTTTTTGTTTTTAAAAATTGCTTAAGTATGAATTGTTTAAAATGAGTAATAATAGATTTATTAAAATGTATTGTTAAATTAATAATAGGTTTGATTATTAAGTACTATTTTTTGTTAGTGAATGTTTTTTGTAAAGTATTTTAATTATAATTGGACTTTAATGGTTTAAAATTTGGAGGACAGAAGGAGGGTTTATGTAACGTTTTGTTTTAAATTGTTTCAAATTTAAGGATTTGTGATGAGGTATTTAGGTAAGAAGTGATGAAATATTTTGTTAAATTGTTTAGTTTGATTATGGAATATTGGATTGCTTTATTAACTGCTTCAATTCTAAATGGATTTTATTTGTTTAAAATTGGATGGTCGAAGAGGTAGTAAGATTTGCTTTCTTTTTACTTAATTGTTTTATAATTGTGTATTGTGTAAGAGGGAGTTAAATTTACAGACAGTTATTTTATGTATTCTTTTTAAGTTTGGGGTATTTTTTATCCTGTATTTGCTCCGGGAAGTCGGGGGGGAGGGGGGGGGAGAATTTTTTTTTGTAAAAGTTGTAAAACCTTTTCAATAAAAAAAAAGAAAGAAACTTAAGGTGTTTACGCCTGCAAAACCTCCAGCAAACAAAAAAGTCATTGGCACTCGATGGGTCTACAGAATCAAAAAGAAGCCAAATGGTGAGTCATTGTACAAGGCCAGACTTGTAGCTCAGGGTTTCGCACAACGTTATCCTGAGGACTACACAAATACCTACTCACCGAGAGTCCGGACTGAAAATGTAAAAATTGCTTTAGCCACCACTACTATCCATGGTTTAGAAGCTTTCCAGTTCGATGTTGACACGGCTTATCTACATGCTGACCTAGATGAGGAGATCTATGTAAAAGGTCCTCCAGGGTTCCGACAGCAAGAAGGGGATACCTGGTTTCTACAAAAAAGTCTTTATGGTCTGAAACAGTCTGGTTTAATGTGGTACTTATGTCTTACTGACAAACTAAATTCAATGGGCTTTATTAAGTCCGAAATTGATGAATGCATGTTTACAAAAAGATCTGATAATACATATGAGATAGTTCTTGTTTATGTTGATGATATTGTTTATATTGGTCCAAACAAGCAGATGAGTGAGAATTTTGCAAAAGCTTTGCAGAGATATTTCACACTGAAATCTTTAGGTCATGTTAACACTTATTTAGGTGTTCAGATTGTCAAAACACAGAAGGGGTTTTTCACAAGAGGATAAAATTGAGGAAATTTTACATCACTGCAACATGAAAGATGCTAATACAACACACATACCATGCAAACAGATTTTCACAACTTGATACATGAACCAAGTCCTGAATTCGAGGCTCAAACACTTTATTGTTCAGTTATTGGGTCACTGTTGTATATTAGTAGTTGGACTAGACCTGACATTGCATTTAGTGTTAATCTCTTGTCTCGACACGTAGGTAAGGCAAGACAGTTTCATTGGACATGTGTTAAGAAATTATTGAAATACCTAAAACACACTAAACATATGAAGTTATTGTTAGAACCGACACATACTGATCATGCAGAATTATGTTGTTATGCAGTTTCTGATTGGGCGAGTGACAAGAAATCACTTGAAAATACTTCAGGTTATATGATGTTCTTAAATGGATGTCCTGTTTACTGGCAAGTGCGAAAACAGAATTTTGTTTCTTGTTCATCTACTGAAGCTGAATATGCCTGTGTTTCAGATGCATATAATTCTCTAATGTGGTTTGATGCTTTGGTCACAGATATCTGGACACACCCGATTCAACCGATCATCGTGATGGAAGACAATGAATCTGTGGTTTATATTTCTGACTCACGTTTTATGGGTTCTAGGTCCAGACACATTGACATCCGTTATAAAAATATAAAACAATTAGTGAAACAAGGTTTTGTAAAATTGCAGTATGTGCCTACACATGATCAGATTGCTGATATGCTCAACAAACCACTTCCAGCAGCTCAGCACGAGTATCTGCATAAGAAGATGTGCCTTAACTGATGGCAGTACCTGATGTCTCTCAACTGACAAAGAAGGGGTTGTCACTGCGTTATTTGTTTGCCAGCTGAGCTTCCATCCTAAGACTTACGGTAGCTGCCAGGGAACCTTATCAACAGAGATAAGACTGTCTTGTGATGTCTGAGCTACTGTGCATGTCCACATTCTTTCTTTTCTAACTTTCTCTTTTGTTCGTCTGTGAGGTATCAACCGCTGGCATAATGTAGTCAGCTAGTTTTTTTTACTTTTGTAATAAAATGTTTCTTAGAATACATTCGAGTTTTCTTTCTTTGAGAGTATACACCAGGAAAAACAAGATCCGTCCGTCTCTTATCAAGAGCAATTACCCCAGGGGGGGAACAGGGCTGAGTCATGCTCCGACAATTTCAATATCAATTTAGAAAGAACTGAAGGAAATGATGTACCTATCATTGAAAATGGAAATAAGGGAAATGACCACAATGTTGCATGGAAAATTGAAACTTGATGACCAAAAAATTGACTTAGTATACATTCAAGCTGACAAAGAAACAACTAATGAGAAGCAAGAAAAAGAGACTGATAATAAAGAAGAAGACAAAGACACGGAGATTGATTATGGAAAACTAAATGATTATATGGGTAGTAATAATAAAAAGGAGAACTTTAAAAATTACATTGGGTTTAATAATGGAAGAAATAAAAAAGGGGAAAGAAACAAAAAAGAAAAGTGGGTGGAATAGAAAGAATATAAAAAACTTAAATGATTACACTGGGATTATCAGTGAGAAAATAAGAAAAAGGGAAAAGGGATGGGAAAATAATGGGAAAAATACAGCAAAATAGAAGAGTTTATGATCTTAAAAAACAAAATGATTACATTGGGATTAACAGTGGGTAGATAAGAAAAAGGGAAAAGAGCTCAGGATTTTAAAATACAAAAAAGAAGGGTAAAGAAAAAGAAAGTAAAATATAGGGGTGAACTTTCTGTGCTACCCCTGTCATGGACCAACCATTCCCTCCTTCAGCTAGACTTTCCGTTCACCAAACCCCACCACCGGGAGGCGGAACCAACTTGTTGGTTCCACCCCAGGCACCTGATGGACCCTGATAGGTTCCTGACGGAGCTTGGGACATTTCCCACTGACCTATCCCACGGTTTGCCAGAGGCCCTAGTGGATGCCTGGGAACGGGCAGCCACCGGGGCACTGCATCGAATTGCCCCCTTGCGGCGTCTCCTCTGATGGATCCCAGGCAGCTCCATGGTTCTCCGTGGAGCTTAGGGAAATGAAGCATCGGAAGAGACATTTAGAGGGCCGTTGGAGGTCTTCCCGTTCCGAATCTGATCAAACACAGCTAAGAACCCATATTAGGTCTTATCTTGTGGTAATGGAAGCGGCGAAACGTGATTATTTCGCTGCTCTCATTGCATCTGCAGAAAATCGCCCAGCAGCCTTGTTCTGAGTGACCTGCTCCCTTCTTCATCAGGGAGCGAGGGAGGACCCCTTGCAAGGCAGTGCTGTAGATTTTGCTCAATTTCTGCAAGACAAAATCGCTCAGATCCGGGCGGTTTTAGACTCTGACTGGGCAGGATCAGACGAGGAGATGGGAGCAGATCTTGGAGGTAACATCTGGGTTGACTTTGATCCTGTTTCTATGGAGGAAGTGGACAGGATTGTGAGTAGACTGGAGGCCTCCACATGTTTACTGGACCCTTGTCCCTCCTGGCTTGTTGCGGCAACCAGAGAGGTGACTGGAGACTGGATCCGGGCGATTATCAACGCTTCATTGAGAGATGGGGTCTTCCCCACCCTACTTAAGGAGGCAGTGGTTCGTCCCCCTCCTCAAGAAGCCTGCCCTGGATCCGGCCTCCCTGAACAACTTTCATCCCATCTCCAACCTTCGCTTTATAGCGAAGGTTGTTGAGTCTGTGGTGCCGTACCAACTCCCGCAATTCCTGGAGGAAACTGATTATCTAGACCCATACCAATCAGGTTTCAGGTGTGGACACAGCATGGAAACGGCATTGGTCACCCTGGTGAATGATCTCTGGTGGGCCCAGGATGGGGGTTATTCCGCCATCCTGGTGCTACTTGACCTCTCAGCAGCTTTTGATACCATCGACCATGGTATCTTACTGCAATGACTCAGGGGGTTAGGGGTGGGGGGCACTGTTTTACAGTGATTCTCCTCCTACCTCTTGGGCTGTACACAGTTTAGGTGGGGGGTCGGAGATCCTCCCGAGGCCCCTCACTTTTGGGGTGCCACAGGGCTTGGTTCTCTCCCCCCTGTTCTTTAACATCTACATGAAGCCGCTGGGTGAGATCATTCGTAGTTTCGGGGTGAGGTATCATCAGTATGCTGATGATACCCAACTTTACATCTCCACCCCGGATCAACCCAGGGATGCCCTTTCCGTGATGTCTAAGTGCCTAGAGGCGGTGCAGGTCTGGATGGGTAGGAACAGGCTCAGACTCAACCCCTCCAAGACAGAGTGGCTGTGGATGCCGGCATCTTATGATCTAGTTTCCCCATCGCTTCTGATGGGAGGGGAGTGCCTGGCTCCCTCGGAAAGGGTTCGTAATCTTGGCGTCCTCCTTGATTCACAGCTGTCTCTGGTGGACTATCTGACGGCTGTGATAAGGGGGGCTTTTGCACCGGTTTGCCTGGTGTGCCAGTTGCGCTCTTTCCGAGACAGGGATGCCCTCCGTATGGTCACACATGCTCTCATTATCTCTCGGCTGGATTACTGCAATGCCCTCTACATGGGGCTGCCCTTGGGGTGCACCCGGAGGCTCCAATTGGTCCAGAATGCTGCCACGCGGGTAGTTACAGGTGCTTCTCGTTACTCCCATATAACACCATTGTTGCGCGAGCTGCACTGGTTGCCGGTGGTCCTCCGGATCCGCTTCAAGGTGCTGGTGCTCACCTATAAAGCCCTTCATGGCATGGGCTTGGGGTACTTGCAGGACTATCTCCTACCGGCCTCCCACCGCCCAGTGCGCTCACTTAGGACTGCCCTCCTCTGGGTCCGATCGGCCAGACAGTGTCGGCTGGCGGCCCCCAGGATGAGGACGTTCTCTGTGATCGCACTGACCCTCTGGAATGGTTTACCCACTGGGCTCCGGACGGCCCCCGACCCCCGCACCTTCTGCGCCGACCTAAAGAAATGGCTCCTTCAGCAAATTCCCTGATCTACCGTGCATTTTAATTTGGGGGATTTGGAGTTTTTAAATTGGATTTTAAGATTTTAATTCTATTTATTGTTGGGTTGTTTTATTCTGTGAGCTGCCTGAGTCCCTCGGGAGAAGGACAGCATATAAATATGACAATAAATAAATAATAAATAAATAAATAAATAAATAAATAAAATAAAGATAGAAAGGGAGAAAGAAATGGAAGGAGAACATGGGGTAAAGGAAATTAATACTAGGGAAAAGATGAAATTGTATTTTTAATGAAGTGATTTTAAAACTATATGGATGTATGATGAATGTAATAATTGGAATATTTTTAATTAATGAAGGGGATTGTAATAAATGAAATATTCTTAATTATATATTTGGAATTTAACTAAGAACAGAAAGCTGAAATAATATTGGATTATGAATTAATTAGATATATTTAAATGGTTTTGATAAAAATGTTGAAGTGTATTATTTAGAACAATTGATAAAGAAAAGACTTTTAGATTGGAACAAGAGAATTTAAGAAAATAATTGGGAATTGTATTATGTAATATGAATTTAAATGTAGAGGTATTGGAGTAAGATTGATACTTAATTGATTTTTTATTGAATATGTTTAATAGTTGATAAAAGAATAATTGGTGATTAGAATAAGAGAATTTAAGGTAATAATTGGGGATTGTATTATGTTATGTGAATTTAAATTTAGGGGTTCAAATTTTAAGAAGGGAAAAGAAAAAATGAACTATATTAGGATGAGAAGTTAAGATGAAGGGTAATATTGGTTTCTTAAAATTAGAGAAAATAAATGATATGAGAAAAATTGATTATATAAAATTATGTTAAAGATGAACAAAAATCTGTATAAATCTAAAACTGGGCCAATATTCTGTTCAGAAAAGATGCATTGTATGTTTGTTTGTGTGTTTAAAAGAAACAAAACTTTACTATTAAAAAAAGGTGCTACTAATCTCAAGTGCCTTCGATTAATTGATCATTGAGGTGTATGTTAACACAATGCCTAAGAGGAAAGACATCAGCAATGATCTTAGAGAAGCAATTTTTACTGACCATCAATCTAGGAAGGGTCATAAGGCCATTTCCAAACAATTTAAAATCCATCATTCTACAGTGAGGAAGATTATTTACAACTGGAAAACAATCAAGACAGTAGCCAATCTTCCCAGGAATGGACATCCCAGCAAATTCATCCCAAGGTCAGACAGTGCTGACCTAAGCTGCATTAACAGAGGGATACAATCAAGACCAGCTGAAGTACTAATACCACTCTATAAAGCTTTAATTAGATCACACCTAGAATACTGCATCCAGTTTTAGTCACCACACTATAAAAATGTGATATTAAGACTCTAGAAAAGACCCTAGAAAAAAACTAAAGGGTCACCATCAGTGAGCTGTTGGACAGCATTACTTGTTATGTGGATGTTTGGGTTGTTTAGGGGTGGGGAATTGTGGGTGGTAGTGTGTTTGGAGATTGTTATGTGTGTTGGACCTGGTCTTTGGGTGTTAAGTGAATTTCGTTGTATGGGTATACTGTCTATACACGTACAATAACAATAAAATTATTACTATTATTATTAGAAAAAGTGCAGAAAAGGGCAACCAGGATGATTAGGGGCCTGGAGAATAAAACATATGAAGAATGGTTATAGACTAATCTAGTGAAGTGAAGGACCAGGGGAGACATGATAGCAGTGTTCCAATATTTGAGGGGCTGCCACAGAGAGGAAGGGGTCAAGCTATTTTCCAAGGCACCTGAAGGCCAGACAAGGAATAATGGATGAAAACGGACCAAAGAGAGATTCAACCTAGAAATAAGGAGAAATTTTCTGACAGTGAGAACATCAACCAATGGAACAGCTTGCCTTCGGAAGTTGTGGGAGCTTCATCACTGGAGGCTTTCAGGAAGAAATTGGACTGTCATTTGTCAAAAATGGTGTAGGGACTCCTGCTTGGGTGGGGGGTTGCACTAGATGACCTACAAGATCCCTTCCAACTCTGTTAATTTAATCTAATCAATGCAGTGCTCAGAGAAATTGCAGAAAATCCAAGAGTTACATCTCAGACTCTACAGGCCTCAGTCTGTATGTGTATGTGAAATGTAAAAGTTTATGACAGTGCAATTATAAAAAGACTGAAGAAGTATGGTTTGCTTGGAAGAGTTTTGTCAAGACTAATTCGTACTTTTGCTTACATTTTACTTCACTAGCAGGTTGATAATAATAGAGGGGGTTGGATGGAATGCAGGGGAGGGAGAATGGTATTCAAGCATTTATCAGCAGCGTGGAACATTGCTGGACATCCCAAGAACACACCGAGCAGATGTCCTGTTGTGGCTTGCTGTTTCTCATAACAAAATGATTTGTGGATGTTTTGGACTGTGGGTGGCCCATAGGGAAAAGGGGGAATTAGCTACACTTGCTTTTGCATGGGAAACCCAGAGCTGGTTTCTCTTCTTCTGTGCCAATGTGGTTTATTCAGTAAAGTTTTATACTTCGGTAAAATAATGTCCCAGGAATTCCTTTTTCTGGATTTGCCAACTGGACTGTTGACATTAAACCAGCTCTCCATATAGCAGCCTACCTGGACTCCACCAGGAAGTTAACAGCTTTGAGATGTCAGCAGTGATAAAAAAAATGGATGGACTGAAGCCAGGGGAAACCCCCTCTTGACAGACCCCAGATTGGCTTAAGCTGAGGCCAAACAGAGCTGAGAAGCTGGAGCAACAGCCTACCCTCAAGGGGGAGAGAGAGATGCAGGGACTCTTATCTGGGCCCCAGGTGGGCAAGCCATGTTGGGAAGGCTGCAGAAGCCGAGGATCAACCTATCTCCACAGTGACCTGGGGCAGCAAGTGGAAAGCCAGGCAAGCAGCTGAGTGGGATGACCTGAGTGGAAGTTCCCAGCTACAGTTCTCAGTCTGTTGATGGAACAGCTGAGGTTGAAGCTCGGCAGGCTGGAAGTCCGGGGAGCCATCTCACTGAGGGCAACAACTGCAAGAGCTGGGATGGGTGCCATGAAATTGCTGCCTACCCCAATGGATGGCAGTTCCTGTCCCTGCCACCTACCACAGGTGGGACAGGAGCCTGTACATGAAGCCCCAGTGGTTTTCCACTTGACAGGCGCTCAGGTTTCTGGGCCGGGGTCTTCGAGCAGCATTTGGTTGTGTGGTGCCCATCTTTTCCACACTTGAAGCAGGCAGTTGACTGTGGTGGTGGTGGTGGGGGCAATCTGTGGTTTGAATGACTCGCTTCCCCTGGGTTGGAGATCTCTTCCAGGTTCTCCCAGCTTGGTACTGGTTTCTGACTAGGACTAGGTCAATTTCCACTTCTTCTGTTAAAATATACCACTCGTGGAGACAGTTTGGAGCTCTGCGGGCCAGACAGGCATGGTAGAGGTCATCATTCAGTCTGTCTTTTAAACGAGGTCACTAGAATGTCTTCCAGCCAGTCTACTTGGCAGGCGAGATCTCAGAACTACTCAGTGTATTTGGCTACTGGCTGGCAACATTGTTTCACGGTTCTAATCTGGTCATGAGCCTTCCAATCTGAGGTCTTTGAATTGTTTTTTTTTTGTAAAAAGTTTTTATTGGTTAAAAATATACAGTATTATAGTTTACAATATGTTGAATTTTCAATATCTTTGTAAAAAGATATTTCAATTATTATTCTCTTTTTTAAGTTCTCACGCGACAGACATTATTATGTTAAATCAAAACAAATAACCAGGTTGTATAAAAGTTATATAAACAGAAAAAAGCAAATAGCCAAAGTGTTATACAAAATACAATAAAAAGAGAGAGAGAAAAAAAGATGTCAAGTAAAAGACATTAAATAATGAATTCCCCTCCTTTCTTCATTTCCTGGTTCTAGCTCTTAAAACCATGGTCTGGCCTCCCCCCTCCCCCAGGGCTGCCACAGCTCCGTCCGCCCCCGCTCCTTGATCATCTAATACTTCCCCCTCTTCGGCTCCTGTATCTTCTCCATCTAGGAAGGATTTATGTTGGTCAAAAAAAACCTTAGCTTCCACTACGTTATTAATTTTCTTCTTACTATCCTCCCAAAAAATCATCAAACCCTCCGGAATCAACCACCTAAAACCTACTCCCTTAAGGTACAGCTTGTTTGATAAAAAATAATACTTTCTCCTGGATTCTCGTACCTGTCTGGGAATCTGCTTCAGGATGGTGACCTCCTTGCCCCTGTACACCAGCGCCCCCAGTCTTTGTTTTCTCAATATCTCATCTCTCAGATCCCTTCTTACAAATTTAATATGAACCTCTCTTGGTAAACTATGTAAAATTGCAAATTGTGAGTTTATTCTATACACCAAATCCACATCCCTTCCAATGGACTCCAAATCTCTTTCTAGAAATTCACCCAACATTTTAACCATCACTTCTCTCAAATTTTCTTGGTCAAGTTGTTCCACGTTTTGAAACCTGAGAAAATAAGACATCTTATCCAATTGTAAAGTTAGCATTGCGTTTCCTCTCCCTTCTTCCACCCTCTGGAGTGCCCTTACCTCCCCCTCCAGACCCCCCATCTTCTTCTTATTTTGCTCTGCCAGCTGTTGAACATCATTTAAATCTTTTTTCATAAGTGTCATTTCAGATTTAATTTCAGATAATCCTTTTTGCAAATCATCCAACTTGTCCAACTTCTGATCCAATTTCGCCAGCCTTTCCAAAATTTTTTCCATGTCAGCTGCTGCTGATTTATGACCCTTAGCCATCTTGCAGTAATAGAAGATGAGAAATCAAAAGACAAACCTCCAGAGAAGAAAGAGGGATTGACAGTCAGTGTAATTTTTCAAATATCCACCAGTGGGCGCTCACAGGAGCAACGAGTCCGGAGTATAGAGTAGGTCAAACAGGAAGCCTTAGAGGAGAATGTTGTCTTCAATCATAAATAAAGAAGCAGGAAGTCGGACCGCCGCCATAGCTCACTACCGGGAAGAAAGGCCACCAGACCTCTCCAACAAATTCTGATAAAGCCATCCTCAGAAGAAAAGTCAACAAAGTAAGGGGTTTCCTTCCATTTCTTTCCCCCTACTTGTCAGCCACGGCACCTTTCCAGCTACTGGGGGGGGGGAAACTCCAACCCCCCCTCTCACCTCCAGGATGCCTGCTCAAGTCACCGGTGAATCAGCTCGGTCCGCTGTGCTTTGTAAATAAACGCCGGTCCCCTCAGGCGCTGTGGCGCCTCCGCGGCCTCAGAAAAGGCCGCCGATCGCCTCCCACCCCCTCTGGAGCCTCGGGCGCGCCAGCATTGGCCTCCCGGCCCCTGGATGTGAGGCAGGGGACCCCTGGCGAGCCGCCCTCAAATGGCAAACGCCCCAAAAAATGGGGCGTTTGGCCCAAAGGGCCTCCAGATGGGGGGGATCAGACACTGGGGCCAGAGCTAGCCCGATCAGTGTCCGTCGCCCGCGGGACCGGAACCGGAAGTCCAGGTCTTTGAATTGTTGACAGTGTGCCATCATGAAGCGGTCGAAATTCCGTAGTTCTGGAGTGTCGGCATTGTGGAGGATCACCATCTACATGGCTGCTGCTCCTTCCAGGGCCAGGGTGACGACTCTGACCTGGGTGCCCTGAGTTCAGAAATCCCACCTATATTCCTGCAAGTACGTGTAGACATGCACCAGGAAAAAGCCCAACTGCTGTGGGTCGCTGTCATACTTCCCGCCCAGGGTGGGTGCCTCCTGTTCTAGCTGTGGGGCCCTTGCTGGCCCTGGAGCATTTGCGGAGACTGGTACTGCACATGGTGGGTTTGCCAGGATGGCTGCTGGCCCCCCTGCCCCATCTGCCGGGTCATTGGCCACGGGACCTGGGGTGGTAGCTCTGGCTTTGTCAGTGGCTGCTGCTGCTTCGCCTCCTCCCTCCCAGTGATCTAATTCCCCCCAAACTCTCAGGTTCTCAAAAGCTGAATGACTTGTCTCTTAAATTGTTTGTCCCTAGCTGGTTCTTTGGCTGGGTCCTCCTTGTCCCACAGTGTGTCCAGCTCAATTTTCCAGCCTGGTTGCCGGCCGCCTCAGGTGAGGGTGACACTTTTTATTCTTCTGTCCCAGTTGTCTTTCTTCCCCACTCCGATTGACCATCTTGGATGATCCCATTCATGGGATCCTCCAGAGTGGCCTTATCTTTGATAGGGCAATCAGAGGTTACATCCAGCTGGGTGGTGGTAGAGGTTTCACCCCAGCACTCTCCTTCTCTGTGCTTGCCACTCTGCTCAGACATGACTTGCAGAGTCCTCTCATAGAGCGAGTGCTTCTCTGGGTTGACCACTTTTGCAGATCTTCATTTATGTAAGGACTTGCCTCTCCTGTCTGCTCAAGAAAGTAGAACTCTTGAAGCACTTAGCATTTCAAAAGGAAACTTTTATTGAAGGGAAAGTGATAGCAAGACAAAGAAAGCAGGATCTGAGGAATCCCCCACAATTCCATTAGATTAAAACAGTTAGAGACCTCTCCCCTCAGTCCGGCATTGAATAAGCCAATCCGTAGGTGCAAAGATGTTTTGAGGATTGCAGGCTGAAGAGGTGATAACAAGTTTGCTGGAGGCTCCAGAGTTGAGACAAATCAGATGGCCCTCCCCCATTAAAGTAAATTCCCAGGAAAGTAAATCAAAGCACAGGATAGACAGGCACCAGGAAGAAGATTATAAACTGAGGAATGCCCCCAGGCTCCTTCCCCACCAAATGGCAGTGTCCCAATAGGGATCTATGGGACCTGACATTGGGTTGATGAGCAGGCCCTGGAGGTGCTGGTGTGAGCATGGTGCTGATCTACAACTTGGTGGCAGCCATTCAGACTGGAACGTGGTCAACCTTAGATCTGACCCACGGGGCCTCCTTGGAACCAGTGAGAGGCTGCCTGCACTGCCTCACCCCCACCCCTGTCACCCACAGGAGACGGCAAGCGCACAAGGGCTGGCATGTTGGGTGAAATAGAAGTGCTCAGAATGCAGTCAGTCTGTGGAGCAAGATGGTTGCCAGGCCCCGTGCGCTCACCGCCTCCTGTGCATGCGCCCAGGGGGCAGGGTGGGGGTGGCCCCTCGCTGGCTCCAGAGAGGGCCTGTGAATCTAAGGCTGACTGCGTTCTGGCCCAGATAGCCACCACCAAGTTGTAGATCAGCACATAGATTGCCTGGGCTGGGGCCAAGGTACCGGGGGCTGGTCCTTTGCTGTCTCCAGGACGGCCACCACCACCTCCTATCCTAGTTAAGGGAGAGGAGCACTATGAAGTCAAAAAGATTCTTGATTCTAGATACCATACGGGAAAGTTACAATACCTAGTACTGTGGAAAGGCTACCCATTAATGGATGCTGAGTGGGTGGCTGCTGCAGATGTTAGGGCAGCAAAGTTAAGTTTCATTCTCAGTACCCTCAGCAACCCAAAATAGGGATTGCAGTTGGTTGGTTTGTAAGTAATAATGTGTTTTTATGTTTATTATTATTTCAGGTCTACCCTTTTTACCAGGGTTTGGCATGTCAAGGCTGATTTGCACTTTCACCTACATTTTTCTTAAGTCACAGCTTGATAATAAGAGGGAGGGGGTGGATTGAATGCAGGGGAGGGAGAATAGTATTCAAGCATCTGTTGGCAGCCTGGGACATTGTTGGACATACCAAGGATATAGGAGCACATGTTCAGGCTTATCTGGCTGTTTCTCATAACAAAATGATCCGAATGCTGGCAAAAGGGGGCTAGGGGAAAAAAAGAAAAGGGCTGATGCAAACGCCCCATTTTCCGCCTCCATTGGGCTGCCTGCGCCATGCTGGATTGGGAGGGGGAGGGGGGAAGCAAAAAGTGTACTCGGCTACTCACCAGCACAACAGCAAATCTCTTTTCCAGCTTGCCGGTTTGGGCATTGGAAGCTTGAGGAGTAGATTTGTTTGCTTTGAAGTCCATCTGCTGCTTTTCCAAGTCCGGCTCCAAACTGTTGCTGCTGCTGCAAGCCAGCTCTGGCTGCAGGCATGCAATTGTGAGGGCAGACTTTTCCAAGGCCAGTCATAGAGGGAAACGGAGATGAGTGCATGGAGTACTGGACTTCCACCGCTTGTGTAGGGAACCCAGGCTTGCAGCAACAGTTTGGAGCTTGTTAAGAAGGACCGCTCCTACACAGCAAACATGCACACATCTTATGGTGCTGGGACCTTCTGCGAGGATATGGTGCATGGGCGACTCGCTACAGTGTTGTGAGATGTGTGCATGTTTGCTCTGAGTGTATGTTTGTGGCCAAGAAGGAGGAGACGACTTGGCTGAACTTTTCTAATTCCCTTTGCAGTAAAACTGCTCAGAAGGCAGCCGCCGTAGCCTGTCCCTTTAAGCACAGCAAAATTTAGCAGCATTGAGCTACTGCTTTAATCTAAGTCCCATCCGGAAAGCACTGCAGCAGAGAGAAGTAGCCAGGTTGAATGCTGTTTCTCTCTGCCACAGCACTTTCTGGATGGGACTTACAGGACCCAAAGTGGCAACTCACGGTTGCTAAATTTTGCTGTGCTGTGCCAGACTTTCTCCCAACAAGAGCAGCAGTGGAGAGAAAATAGCTGCCAACCCAGAGAACACGTGGCATGTCTCCATGTGCTCTCTGGGTCAGCGGCTGCTTCTCTCCTCTGGGAGAACATCTTTCGCAGCACAGCAAGCCTCAGGCACTCGGAGAGATGCTCCACGTGTTCTCCCGAGACAGTGGCCCGACCTGGCCGCTTTTCTCTGCTGCAGCCCGAGATGGAACAATAAGGTAAGAACCTTACCCAAACTGCTTCAGCCCACCTGCACCTGTGCCACCCCCCCACGCCCTCGCTTCCCCCTGCCCCCACTTCCACCAAGCATGGCAGGCTGCAGGCCAGGTAAATTGCTTCAGCCCTGGGGGAGGGTGTAGTTTGAGGCCAGGGCAGGGTTCTCTAGGTGAAGGTAGATTTCCTAGGGGGAATACATTCAATGGCCCCGGAGGTGAGATGTAAGTAAAACAGAAACTTACCTACCTAGGGTGTGGCGAGCGAGGAAGCCAGGGAACAGAAACTTACCTACCTTAGGTTGGGAGCGAGGAAGCCGGAGAGCAGCTGGCCCGTGGGTGCCACGTGGTGTAGGCTAGGGCCTAGGCGAGCTGTGACAGCTGGGTAACCAGGAAAGTGGGCGAGGGAACCGGCTGGGCCATGGGCACCACATGAGAAGGCAAGGAAGCTGGCTGGCCCGCAGAGACTCTGTGGTTAACCCAAGCGAGGAGCCAAACAAGTAACAGCTATGCCAGGGAGGCGAGATGAGGAGTGACTAGGCAAGTAGCAAGTGGGTGGGTGGGAGCGGGGCCAGCCAGAGATAGTATTTGCCAGTTCTACAAACTACTCAAAATTTCTGCTACCAGTTTGTCTGAACTGATCCAAATCGGCTGAATACCACCTCTGGGTGTAATGTATCCTGTGTTGTTCATCTGAGATTATATTTATTTACTTTTCAGAACTTCTAAGAACCAGATAATTTTAGTTATCAAAGTTATCAAATTTGTTTCTTTTTAAATCGTTGCTCTAGTAATTTTTTTATCTCATCTTATATTGCTGTTCCATAGTTCTACAACTAAAATGAATAGCCCCTTTCTGTGTTTTATTGTTTCTCCATTCAGAATTATCTATGTTTTTGTGAGGTATAAATAAATTTTACCCGTTTGATAAAATTTCCACTTTTATAAAGTGGAAGTCCCTATCTTCCAAAATTTTAAATGACAAAAATGCATCAAGAAAAATGCATCAAGAAAAATCAATGCTGCTTGTTTTTCATTATATTGTTTCATGTATTCCAAAATATCCAATATATATTTAATATGTCCCACAGCTGTTTCAGGTAAAAATTCACACTGGTCTTCATGAATAAAGTCTGATAAAGCCATCTTAATTCTGTCAGGTAAAATCATTGTGAATAAGTTATAATCATTATCAGGGTGGATTTGATTTAAATCAAACTGATTTAAATCACGATTTAAATCATGATTTAAATCACTAGTCAGTAAGGCTTGATTTAAATCATAGTTTTCTACATAAAGACTAATTCTTGCTGGTATAACTTTAAAATGCAAGTAGATGAAGATTTTTAGAATAACAACTTTTCATATTAGTTTTTTTATCCCCAGTTTAATAGATTAATCATTCATATTTGGACAACTTTTCTGTTGTACTTAGGAAGGAGAAAAATAATCATTACCTTAATAATAACAATTTAAATAGATTTATTCAACTGAAACAATAACATTACAGCATATGTTATTTGCTTAAACAAACATCCATGTTTGTTAACTAATTTGGCTAAACAAAATATATATATTTTAAGAAACTTAGACTGTCAGCCCAGCCTACACATGAAAAATTTAGCTCACTTGTCATCTTCATCTTCTTCTTTGTTCATAATCTGGAAAAGAAAAACAAGCTTTCCTGCTTTATCGGGTCCCAAACGATTTCTCAATTTAGAATGAAGGAGTCCAAAGGAAGAGAATATTCTTTCAATGCCTGCAGAAGAAGCTACTGCTGTTAAAAGTGAAATCATTACTTGAACAGTCTCTAAATCCAAGTGCTTAAGTGACTCCCACCAGTTCACTGGTATGACTTTCTTTAAAATATCTTCAGCAAACATATATTTCTTGAATGGTTCCCCCTTAGCTTTGAAGTTTATTATAGTTGGCATTACAGATGGATGATTGCTGGATACCCATGTCATAGCTAATTCCTCTTCCTCAGCACTTAAGTTTTGACTCTGATACTGGATATTGACAATATTTGCCAAAAAATGAGCTGGAGACAGTACTTGTCCCATTCGTTTTTTTAATGCTTGTAATTTAATTCTGTCCATGTTTAGTTCTGTTTTTAAGTGTTCACTCAGTTCCTTCCAAATTTCAACAGCATCAGCAATAAAACAGCTATTTTTCTGTATTTTGTTTAAAACTTCAGAGATGGGTTTCAGGATGCTCAGCATATGTTCAACATTTCTCTTAAGCCCAATGTTGAGGATTTTGGCCGTGACAGTGCCATCTCGATTTTCTTCACAAACTGTCATCAGAATAGGCCAGTTCTTGATATACTGCTCAAAACAGTCCACCACAGAGTTCCATCTAACATCTTGTGGGAGCATTAGCTTGGTTCCACCCATCCTTTTCAGAGCTGCTGCAGCAAAATGATTGTTACGGAAGTATTTAGCAATTTCAACAACATTAGTCTTTATTTCTGGAACACTTAAGTCTTTGGCTAAGAGGTGCAGCAAATGAGCACTGCAACCATATGTTATTAGCTTTGTATTCCCTTCCTACTCTTCTAAATTTTTTCTCATCTTGGATACATTTGCAGCATTGTCTGTGACCAAACTGCGTACTTGATATTTGAATTTTTGTTCACATGTTATTATAGCTTTTACTGTCACTTTTTGTAAGTATTCTGTGTGTGCATTTCCTGATGTATCAATTGTTTGTGCAAGGAAGACTTTCCCTTCTTCTGTTGTTATACAAGCACATACAATAGGATCATTGTGGACATTACTCCACCCATCAATACTTAGGTTAACAATTCTACCCTCCAGAGCTGTTGCACATTGCTCCATTTCTCTGTCATACACTTTATCCAGCAGTTTCCCTGCAACATCTGCTCTGCTGGTGGACTGTATCCTGGTCTCAGTGACTGAACCATATTAATGAAATGTGGGTTCTCAGTCAGATGGAAAGAAGAGTTCGTTGCATAAACAAACTGGGCAATTTTTTCATCAATTAACTCTTTTTCTAATCTGCTAATTTTTATCACAAACTTATCTATGGTGGTTCCAGGAGGGAAGGATTTTTTTCTTTCTTTTAGGTGATAGTGATATGTGGCTGTGGGTGTCTGATGATGATGATGCTAATGAAGCACTATCTTGGATGGATAACTCTGAAACTGTAGAACAGGAGGATGGTGATCTTGAAGGTGGATAGTTTCCAGAATCCATGAATTCCCCTAAACAAAAAAGTCAATGCTGTTATTTTATTGTTTATACAATTTCTGCTTATTGTACACAGCACTGCCCCAAAAGGAATATTTGCTTTTCTTCATAACTGTACCAAATGACATGCAATAATAATAAGAAATATAATTTTGCTCAAACATGACAGTTCAAGGCAGTCTTTAGAAATATGATTCAATAAAAATGTTTGCCAACCTGAAGATCCTGCCTGTTCAAATGTGTTTGTTTGGTCATCTTCATCACAGCACTTCTCATGATGTTGCCTCATTCGGGCCACCAGGCCTTACCTTTCTTTGTTGCAGTGTTTGCAGTTTGCATGCATGCCTGCCTTACCGATAGGTAAAGGAACTTCATTAAAATATTGCCAAACTGGGTCTCTTTTATGGCCTGCTGCCATTATAGGTTTTTTCCTCCAAGGAAAGAATGTGATAAACCTCAGGTCATACACACAAAAAGATCCAAAGACTTGTCTTTCTGTGGCTGTGCAGTATTGTGCTCAGAAAGTTTCACTTTCATTTTGTACTGCTTGTCTGCTTGCCCCTTCCTCCTCACACTTAGTTTCACTTTCTTCTTGTGCAGATCTATTCCACTCCAAACAATCAGAAAAATATTGTTTCTATTCTATTCACTGAACTTCTTGAAACTTAGCACTGAAGGGGTTGATTCTGTATTTATAGATTTGTAGAACAATAGGATTAAGGTCTTTTTCTCAACTCTGTTCATGTTATAACATCTTTGCTGTGAAGAGGAGGCATGAGATCTCTGCTGAGTCAAATTCAGTTTTGAGAATTTGAGAATGCAAAAGTAAACCAAGTATCTGTGATAATATCTCGTAGGCAGAGAAACTGCCCAATAATCTTACAAAAACCTCTGCAAGAGCATGACATTGTGAATGGATTAATGGAATTTATTTACCAAAGAAAATTAAACATATACAGCCTTATTCTACATAATTAAAAAACTAATCTTTATTTCATGATGGAATAACCTTTGGATGGTAATATATTTTCCTCAAAAAGCATTTTATTTAAAAAAATCCGATTTAAATTAAAAAAATCTGATATTTTTGATTTTTTTAAAAAAATCATTGATTTTTATCCACCCTGATCATTATTCAGTAATGAATTCAAGATGTAAAAGAAAGAGGAGGATTGTCTTTATGTGATCTGAAATTGTAGTTTTTAGATAGTTGTTTAGCTTGGATTAAACAATGTGTGTTGAGAAATAAAAAAAATAGAGTTAGAAGGTCATGAGATTTAAGTGGCATAGATACTTGGGATATAGTAAAGGCAAGGTTAATGTAAAAGTGCTTGAAATCACCTTTATAACTTTTAGCATAAAAAACAAATACATTCTTGAAAAAGATCTATGTCTTTCAGAAAAATAAGTCTGTTATTTTACATTGCCAATTTTGTATCTCTGTGCATTTACTAGTTTTAAATTGTCATATAACAAAATTTGGTAATTTACCTTATCTACCTAATTTACCTTAGTATCATTCTTAGTCCTGTCCTTTTTTGGACAAATTATTTCATTGGAAGCTCATATTAAATGCCAATTTTCATATAAGTCCATTAATTTGTCCATACATCTTTTTAAAAAGCTAACTTTATCATTTGGAGCATAAATTCCCATTATCAAAGTCTTGGCCCCATGTAAAGCCCCACACATCTAGCCCAATTGTAACTCAGTATCAGTTCTGGTTATAATTGGAGGTTTATATAACAAAAGATGTCAATTTTTATTTATACTTCTTGCTGAAATAAATTCTTCACCCAATTTTTTACAGATCAAATATCCATATTTCTAACATGCATTTCTTGAAGACAATCTATATCTTGTTTCATTTTTTAAAAATGATGAAATAAAACTCTATTTTGAGGATTGTTTGTTTTTTGAGGAGCATTTGCTTCATTTATTTCCAACATTAGGCATTTAAATCTGATGTTTATGCCAGAAACATAGGAAAGTCAATAGCTATAATTTCTAGTACAGTAGTTTCCTCCTCAGTTTCTCGTTGTAGTTGTTTAGAATCCAGAATGCTGGGACTCTTTATCACTTCCATTTGCATTTCTTCCAGTTCCCCTTTGAACTAGAAATACTTTTTACTTTTTGGACTGAATTCAGTTTGAACCAGGGGAGAAATTCAGCAGGTTCTGACAGGTTCTGGAAAACCAGTAGTGGAAATTTTGAGTAGTTCAGAGAACTGGCAAATATCACCTCTAGCTTGCCCCAGTGGGGTAGGAATGGAGATTTTGCAATATCCTTCCCCTGGAATGGGATGGGAATGGAGATTTTGCAGTATCCTTTGCCTGCCACGTCCACCAAGCCATACCACGCCCACCAAGCCACCTCACAGAACCGGTAGTAAAAAAAAATGAATTCCACCACTGGTTTGAACCTCTATTTAAACATGAATATCACTCCTTCCAGTTTATCCAATCTAAATAGTATCTTCATTTAAAACAGTGTAGAAAAAAGAACAAAGTGACTTCCAAGTATAAACAATTTTACTAAATTATCATCTATTCTTAAAATAAAACAATGATTTCTTTTTCCCATATCCCACCTCTTTATTCGTAAGTAAATCCATAAAGTATAGTTATTTTAGTTCTGGTGTGAACAAAAGTCCCCTAGGAGTTACCACAAATAGCAACTTATCTATTTTAACGATCAAATAAATCAGCTTTATATTCCTTCTTTTTACTTCTAACAACTCTAATCTTTATTCACTTCAAACAATCTTCTAGAACTCAATTTCTTCTAATTTTTTCTTTGTCCCTTTATAGATTTGCTCAAAAATGTAATCAAGCCTCCTTTGTAAATCCAATATTTATGAAAATTATCCCAGTCACTCTTTTGGTTAATTGTTTATATATCTATTTTAATTATTACAATATCATCTGGTTTCTTTTGTATAGCCAGTGTAACTTTTTCGTTGGCATTCTTCTAGTCTATTATTTGTAAATTCACTTTCAACTTGGTCTGTCTTATCAGGTAAAATTTTTTCATCTTCCATAATGTATTTTAGAACTGTCTCTATTGTGACTATACATATTAACTTCTCAATTCATTTTCCAAAAATGCCTTCAGTGTGCAGCATGATATTTTGCTTCATTCTGTAATTGTAAGTCAAGTTTATGTGTCCTCCCTTAACTTTAATATTTAATTCCTCCTTTCTCTTTAATGTCACTTTTTAAAATCTTACAGTTTTTCTAAAATCAAAACAGAAGCATTATCCCTGGGTAGGATTCTTTATAATTAATTACAAGCTCTTATTACAACTTATCTGGAACATTTGTAACTTCCTAAAATCAAAATTTCAATCACTCTTTTGCTATTTATTACCTTCCCTCCCACTTTTAAATAGGTTCTTAAACTTGTAATTAAAAGTTTCACTAAGGATTGAAGGAAATTCATCTGGTGCTATCAAACTTGTTGGTTTCTTGTTTTTCTTTTTCAGTGGTATTGTGTTGGACTGAGCTTTTATGATCACCTCTTTTAGAGTTTCCCAATCTTCTTGAGTGTTTTCCCCTTTAGGATTTTCATCCGATGAATCTTTCCCAAGTTTTCTCTGAGAACTTGTTAAAATCAGCTCTTTTAAAATCTAAGACTCTGGTATTACTATGTTCTGTTTTTTGTGTTTACATTATGTTAAATTCCAGTATGACATGGTCACTCTCACCCAAGGTTCCTCCAGTTTCAACTCCCTCTATCACTTCTTCTCTGTTCATAAGAATTAAGTCCAGTATGGCTGTCCCTCTAGTTCCCTCCTCTACCTTTTAATCAAAGTTGTCAGCTAGTTTGTTCAGGAACCTATTCAATTTCTCACTTGGTAAAGAATTGGTCTTCCAGTTGATGTTAGTCTTCCAATGAAGTCCCCCATTACTATTGTAGTGTGTTTCCTATATATATTTGTTAATTGGTTAGCAAAAAGTACATCTATTTTTTCTGCTTGGTTGGGTGGGCTATAGCAATGGTGGCGAACCTTTTTGGCACCGAGTGCCCAAATCAGAATGTGCGAGCATGCGCGCATGCATGTACATGTGCCGGAGCCCCGAAAACTCAGAGACCAGCTGGCTGGTGCGAATGCACTCGCTGGCAACCTGGTCTTGGGTTTCCGGCACGTGCAGGTGGTCTTTGGGTTTCCAAGACTCTGGCACACATGAAGATCAGCTGGCTAATGCACATGTGTGCACCGGAAACCAGAAGAGCAGTTGGAGACAGTACGCATGTCACGTGCTCTTTAATTTTTTTATCTGTTGGATTCAATATCGGAGCTTGTTCTTGTTTCTTTATTTCTTCCTCTAATGCTTTTCTTTTTTCCCCTTGCTTTTTTCTAAATTTGTTGTTCAAATATATCAAAGTACCTCGCATATATGCTTTACTCGCATCCCAAACCATTTCCATAGGAGTACCCTTTTGCATGTTTAAAGCAAAAAATTCTTTCATGGATCTCCTACATTCTTTTACATTTTCCTCATATCTAAACAAGTTTTCATTCAACCTCCAAGACCTCTTGAGTCCCCTTCCATACTCCGATTCTGGACTATGATCTGTTAATGTTCTTGAACAAATCTTTATGTTCTTCACCCTAGGAGAAAGATCATTAGTAGTTAAAATAAAATCAATCCTTGAAAAGGTTTTGGTGTCTATCTGAGAAAAAAGTAAAGTCTTTTTCTGTTGGGTTTCTTTCCCTCCAAATAACTTTCAACTTGTCATAATATACACCTATGACAATGTCATTCTTTTTTTCCCCTTTTATATTGACCCATATGCATTCTAAGAGATTTTCATCTTTGGTTTCGTGCATTTCTGTAGCAATATAGCGGTTCTTTACATAAAGTACAACTCCACATCCTCTTTTATGGGGTCTGGTTTTTTTGAACAGTTTGTAACCTTCTATCAGTATCTTCCAGTCATGGATTTCATACCACAAAGTTCCTGTAATTCCAACTATATCATATCTACCTTCATGTATTAATAATTCAAGTTCACTCTGTTTGTTTCCCAAACTTTGTGCATTTGCATATGGGCACTTTTTTTTTTTTATATGCCGCCCTTCTCTGGAGACTCAGGAGTGTGCGTTAAGCAATAGCCTTCATACTTTTGTATATTTATACAAAGTCAGCTTATTGCCCCCACAATCTGGGTCCTCATTTTACCCACCTTAGAAAGGATGGAAGGCTGAGTCAACCTTGAGCCTGGTGGGATTCGAACTTGCAGTAATTGCAAGCAGCAGATGTTAATAGATGTTAATAACAGGGTGCTTTAAACCACTACAGGCTCTGTAGATTCCTTTCTGTTGGATTCTTTGAGAATCCAAAGTGTTTTTTTGCTACACCACCCCTTTAGCCAGTGGTTCACTTCTAGAATCCTTTTTTCTCTTACTGGATGTTGATCTTTCTTTGGCAGTACAGATGAAAAAACTACTTGTGCACCTAAGTCCTTGACTTTCTTGCCTAGCTGCTTGTAATCACTCAATATTGTTTTCAAGTCTTTTTTTGTGTCATTTGTTCCTACGTGTAGTAGTAGAAAAGGGTAATAATCTGTGGGTTTTATTATTTTGGTTAGGTTCTCAGCCACATCTTTGATTTTTGCTCAAGGGAGACAGCATACCTCTCTGGATTGACTGTCTAGTCTACAAATAGCTGGTTCTATTCCCTTGAGAACTGAATCTCCTATCACCAACACTCGCCTTTTTTTTCCTAGGGAGGTTTGGGGCATTTTTCTACCTATTATAGGAGTACTTGATGATGCTACTTTTTAAGGGACATTTGATGATGTTTATTTTCTAGGTGTCTGTATGTTTTCTTCCAGGGAGAGTCCATGAGAATCCATTTATCAGGGAGCCTGGCCTTGGGATGCTAGTACAAACTGAATCTGGCCAGTTTATTTATGTCATTCCAATATGTCATTCCTTCTGATTCCCCATCATGTACACACACTGATTTATTGTCCCTCTATCCTTCCCCCCTCCAATCCTTTGATGGCAGGATGACTGTGAGGTGCCAAGCCAAACCAGACAAACTTGATATTGGCTCTTTCCTATCCCAATCCAAGAGCACAATGAAAGCGTCATATTGACACTCTTTAACCCTCATTGTGTTCAAAATATGCAAGCTGCATTGATATCCAAGAATGGAAATTATTTCGTTTTGGCAAAATTCACACTCATTCACACTGAGATTAAATAAATCAAATGGGCTAATCCACTTGTGGGCTGAATTAAGTTTGAAGTCCCTCCACTTCAATATGTGAAGGACTGCATATATTGTTCTTTTTTTTGTTTTAAAAATGAACTTTATTCAATATAAAAAAGTTAAAATACAGGGAAAAACGTTCTTAACTCTATATATAAATAAAGAAACAAAAGAGAGTTACATTCTTATCCTACTTGCACACAAAACCTAATAAACAAATTTTCTATATTTATGTTGTGTGAACGTTTAAATATATACATTAGTCATTATTTCTTATTGATAGTGTATATTGTTTACCTTTAATTTCTTACTGTTTTTTGACTTTATCATTTTTCCAATGATTAACCCAATCATACCATCTGTCCCATATTTTGAAGTATTGTGAGTCTTCGTTTTCGTTTAGTTTTAAAGTTAGTCTATCCATTTCTGCACATGTAAATATTTTTTGAATTATTTGCTGATCTGATGGCAACTGCTCTAATTTCCAAGCTTGGGCTAAGGTTAATCTGGCTGCCGTAATTATGTGTAATGTGATATATTTTATTTCTTTTCTACTACTTTTTTAAGTATCCCTAATAAAAAAAATTTCAGGTTTTAAATCTATATCTTCTTTAGTTATTTCTATTATCCAAGTTCTAGTTTTCGTCCAGAATTTTTTAATTTTTGGGCAAAGCCACCATAGGTGATAAAAGGTTCCATTTGTTTGTTTGCATTTCCAGCATATCGAATTGAAACTTGGGTACATTTTTGCCAACCTAGCCGGGGCTATGTGCTACCTATACCACATCTTATAGTGGTTCTCTTTATATGTTGTTGCTTTTGTTATTTTGTAGTTATTTTCCCATATTGTTTCCCATTCCTCCAGTTGTATACTTCTTCCGATATTCCTAGCCCAAGCTATCATTTGGCCTTTGACTATGTTTTCGGCCAAATCGTACTCTAATAAGTATTTATAAATTTTTGAAATTAATTTCCCTTCTTTGGTTTCTAGTAATTTATCTAATTGGTTAGATTTTATTTCAACGCCTCCTTCTTCTCTGTCTTTTTTATATCTAGTTTGTATTATTACGTATGGCCACCAGTCCATTTCTATGTCCTGATCCTTCAATTCTTGACGCGTTTGTAGCCTTCCATTTAACTCCAGGACTTCTTTGTACCGTACTATTCTTTGGGCGTCTAATGTATTGGGATGCATTGTTGCCTCTAACGTAGATATCCAGCCTGGGACTTTCATATAATGTTTGTGTTTAATTTCCAACCAAGTGCTAATTAGTGAGTTTCTTATTATGTGGTTTTTAAAATGTTTGTATGTTTTATTTCCAATGTTCCACAGGTAAGCATGCCAGCCTTTTAATAAATCGTGACCTTCCAGTTTCAGTATTCTTTTATTGTCCAAATTAACCCAATCCTTTATCCATATTAGACTTGGTGCTTTATTATATTTTTCCCAGGCTGGTAAGCCAAAGCCTCCTCTAGCTCTTTCATCCTGTAGTGTCTTTATATTTATCCTCGGTTTTTTCCCTTCCCATATAAATTTTGCAATTGTTTTGTTCAAATTTGTAAAAAAGTTTTTCTCTAGTTTTACCGGGATGGTTTGGAATAGGTAGAGGAGTCTTGGAAGTATATTTGTCTTTATTGCTGCACTTCTCCCTAGCAGTGATAATTTGAGTTTCCCCCATCTCTCTAGATCTTTCTTAATTTGTTGTACTAGTTCCCCATAGTTATTATCTTTAATGGCTATATTTTTGGTTGTCAGATTTATACCTAGATGTTTTATTTTTTTAACTGTTTGTCATAATAATAATAATAATAATAATAATAATAATAATAATAATAATTTTATTTCTATACCTGTATAGAAAGCTATAGTCCTGATTGTTGTTCCAATTCTTCTATTTGTTTTATTGTTGGATTTTTGATTAATATTTTGGTTTTGGCTTTGTTAATTTTTAACCCTGTTACTCTCCCAAATTTTTCTATCTCCTCTGTCAATTTTAATTGTGTTTCTATTGGGTTTTCTATGAAGAATACAAGGTCATTGGCAAAAGCTTGGACCTTGTATTTTTCTCCCTTTATTTTAAGTCCTTTTATATTTTTATTTAGTCTAATTCTCCTAAGCAAATTCTCTAGTGTTAAAATAAAGAGCAAGGGTGAGAGTGAGCACCCTTGTCGTACTCCTCTACCTATTTCAAAGAAATCTGTTAATTCTCCATTTACCAATATTCTTGCCCTCTGATTTGTATATATTGTAGTTATTATATTTTCAAATTTCTCTCCAAATTTCATTTTTTTTATCTGTTGTATCATGAATTTCCAGTTGACCCGATTGAATGCTTTTTGTGCATCCAGAAAAATCAGGGCTGCCTGTTTTTCTGGATGCACTTCATAGTATTCTATTATATTAATCACCATTCTTAAATTATTTTTGATTTGTCTTGTCGGCAAAAATCCATTCTGATCTGGATGTATTTTATCATTTAGTATTATTTTTAATCTATTCGCCATCAAGTTCATAAAGACTTTATAATCGGTATTTAGTAAAGAAATTGGTCTATAATTACTGATTTGTGTTGTATCGGTCTCTTCTTTTGGGATTCTGGTATCTCAAAGATACCAGAATCTTCCTTCCAAGATTCTGGTATCTTTGCTTCTCTTAATGCCTCATTATACACTTCTAATAATATGGGATTTAATAATGTTCCTAGCCCTTTATATAGTTCTATTGGCAATCCGTCTGTTCCTGGGTTTTTGTTGGTTTTTTGTTTCCTGATTATTTCTTGTAGTTCCTCCATCGTGATCTCTCTAGTTAATATTTTTTGTTCCTCATCTGTTATCGCAGGCATTTCCTCCTTTTTTAAATGTTGGTTTATATCTTCTATATCTACTTTATCTTGTTTATATAAATTTTGAAAGAATTGAATTGCTATCTCTTTCTTTTTTCCTGGGTTCTGTTGTAATTTGCCTTCATTATCCTGTAGTTGTGTATTATTCGTTTTTCCCTTTCTTTTCTTAGTTTGTAAGCCATCCACCTCCCCGGTTTATTTGCCTGCTCAAATTGATTTTGTCTTATACATTTCAGTGAATTGATGTATTTTTCTTGTTCCAGTATATTTAATTTGTGTTTGGCTGTCATCCAATTTACCCTTATTTGTTCATCCCCTGGTCTTTCCTGCAATTTCTCTTCCCAATTTTTAATCTCTCCATAAATTTTATTATATTCCTTCCCCCCCCTTTTTTTTTTACTATTATAGGCTATTGTTATTCCTCTGATATATGCCTTCGTTGTGTCCCATAAATTTTGTAAAGATGTCTGATTTTTATTATTATCCTTGAAGAACCATTTCAGTTCTTCTTCTACTTTCTTGGTATATTCTTTTTCTTTCATTACCTGTGTATTCATCATCCATCTGCTTTTCCCCTTTCTCCATCCTCTCCAGTTTATTGTTAACGGGTTGTGGTCAGCCCAGTCATTAGTCCCTATTTCTACTGATTCGATCCCTTGTGTTAAAGTCTTTGTGGCCCATGGTCTATCCGTGACCAAGATCTGTGCGGGTTTGAGTAATATGTATATTTTTCTTCTTTAGGGTTATATAATCTCCATATATCTACCAAATTTAGTTCTTCTGTGAGAGATAGAAATGTTTTTGGCAAAAAATTCTTCTTATTGGTTTTTTTATTCTGATCGCTTGTATAATTCTTTTTTGGGTCTAAGATAGCATTAAAATCACCTAATAAACATGTTTTCTATACTTTGTTTTATTATTTTCCCATGTAGGTTTTGATAGAATTCTTTTTGTTGGCTATTTGGTGCATATATTACGACTAATAATACATTTTTAACTTTAAGATTAACTTCGATCATCAAGGTTCTTCCTATTCCATCTACATATTTCAGTTTACTTTCTATCTCCTCTTTAACATAGACCGCTATCCCTTTTTTCTTCTCATCTGTTAATGATATGTATAATTTCCCTAGTTTTTTGCATTGTAGATATTTTTCTTCTTGTATTTTTATGTGGATTTCTTGAAGGCATACTATGTCCACTTTTTGTTTAATTAATTTCTTAAATGTTTGGTTTCTTTTGACTGGAGAGTTAAGTCCATTTATGTTTATTGATAAAATTTTCAGATTTCTGTCCATTTTTGAAAGTTAGTCTTATTTCTTTTTGTTTCTTTACTTCTTGTCTCTTTTTTTGGCTTGGTTTTGTGCTCTTGTTGTTACTCCTTCCTCTTCTTCTTGGATTTCCCCCTCTTCCTCTTTTTCTTTCTCCTTGCCGTTCTCCTCACGTGGAATTGTTTGATCTTCTCGTCTCCGTATTATTTTGGTTCTCCTTCCCAGGTCTTCTCCTCTGCCCTCTGTTCCTTCTAGTTCCATCACTTGATCGTATAAGTTTTGTGCCTTTTCTATAGTGTCCACTTTTATCTTTTTCCCCTTCCATGTGGCTCATATTCCTTCTGGCAATAACCATCGAAATAATATCTGTTTTCTGTTAATAGTGCAGTGAGGAATCCATAATCTTTCCTCCACTCTCTAATTCTTTTGGGTATTTGTTTTAGTGTTATTATCTTTTTTTGTTTATAGTATATTGGTTCTTCCTTGGCTATTTTGAATACAATATCTCTGACCTTTTTCCTTACAAAGTGGACATGGACCTCTCTTGGGAGCCTATGTTGTCTCGCATAATTGGTATTCACTCTGAATACTTCGTCGATTTCATTAATAATCTCCTCTTTGTCTCTTTGTAGAATCTCAGCTATTATTTCAGCCATTACTAATGTCAAATCCTCGTCTCTTTCTTCTCTAATATTTTGAAATCGCAAATAAAATTCCGCTCTCCATTTCTAATTGTGCTACCGCATTTTCAAGTTCTTTATTGAGACCTATCATTTTTGCATTGAGCAATTCCAATTTCTCTTCTGTTCATTCTGGGTTTTTTTTTCTATAGCCATAATCCTTTGGTCATTTTTTGTGATTGTCTCCTGGATGGAGTCTATTTTTCCATCTAATTTTTGAATATCTTCTTTGACAGAGTTTTTAATTTCATCTAGGTCCCTCCTGATTTCCTCATGATTTTTTGTCATGCACTCTTGCATTTTTAGCATAGTCTCTTGTATTGTTGTTAAGGTAGTCTGAACAGACTGCATAGTCATGGTAGCGGTTTGTTTTTCAGTTGGGAAAATTCCTTCTATAGGTTTTTGTGTCGCTGGGGATGACATTAATCCAATTGGTGTTGAGATAATTTTCTTCCCTGTTTTTACTGTGGTTATTGTAGTAGATGCCATTTCCTCCAAAATTTTGTATTGTTTTTCTAAGATTCTATCAATTTTTTCCCAGATCAGCATCCGCTTCTTAATCAATCTTATATACTATTTAGTATTAAGGTTCTTATATAAGGTTAAATATTTTTTTCCTATTTGTCTTATATTAAGTAAATTCCACAAAGAACAACAAAGGAAATTCTAGTACGTCTAGTTCAATTACGTAGTCACAATCTATGTAGCCTTACTAATTTACTTGATCCACTATTTTTCTAATTAATTTTCTAATTAATTAATTTTCAATTCAATTGATTATACTATACAATATTATATGCTATATATTATTAATGCCAACTTATACTAAGTATTATACTGTTCTATCTCTAAAATAATTAATTAGATATCTAATTGATATTACAGTGAATAAAATCTCTATCAAGGTGTCTATAACAAAATAGAAATAAAAATGTTACAATATATAGACCATGCTAAGTTAATATATATAAAATAACTAATACTGTTTAGCTTGAGTTGATTTTTTGATAACTAATTAATAAATTCTTAAATACTTTGAAATAAATATGTTGTTATAATTAAACAGTAAGACTTAATATTTCTATTTATAAAATATATATAGAGTATAAAGATATAAAGATATAAAGATTTTTCTTCTAAGGGTTAATTACTGTGAGATTCACTGTCCTTTGCACAAAACACGGTTTACAGTTCTCCAAAGTTCACTGATGTTAGTGCAGTCTTATAAAGTTGGGAAGTAAAGCGCACCCAGTCTCTCCTTCTTACTGTCCAAAATGGCGATTCTTACTTTCCAGTTTCTTTTTGCCCTCAGTTAGCTGTTGTTTATATTATTTCTCTCCGTCGGTGCAGCTTTATCTAGAAAGAAAAAAATCAGCAACCTGTTTCCTATCGTTCCTTTCTCCAAAATGTACACTCTTTCAAATTTTTAAATGTTTCTCCGGTAAACAAAACTATCGTGACAAGTTTCGCTGAGTCACTTTACTCCTTTACTCCCCTCGTTGGTTGCTGCTTACACGTTCCTGAGTCCCTCTGTCTTCTGCTGCTCCGTTGGATTCTCGAATTCGTCTCCTCCTCGCAGCGATCATCAATAGGTTTTTTTTAAACTTTCTGTTCCTTTGCTCACATCGATTCTCACCCCGTGCTCACTCGTTCCTTCCTTTCTTTTAAGCTTGAAACGTTGAGTCTCTGGTCTGGCCAAGACGGACGTCTTCTTTTCACGTCCGGAATAAGGACTCTTCTCGGTGCGGCGGGAGATTGCAACTCTCCACACTGCCCTCCCGAAGTATCTCTCTTTCTGTCAGTCCTCCTCGGGACTGATCTCTCCCACAACGGGCACCGAAACCCTGAAAAAATCAACACGGAGTACGGAGCGCTATCCTTCTCCGTGTTGCCTTGACCCACGCCTCAACCGGAAGTCCAGCATATATTGTTCTAATTGGATTAAGATTATAATTATATTTATAGTCCCAAATAATCAGTTAATTCAATATCTCAAAAAATACTTAAATATACAGTCTATGTTCAAGAGGTAAGATCTGTCAAGTAGCTCACTTATTCTCTTAATCCAATTAGCATATATTGTTCTAATTGGATTAACAGAATAAGTGAGCTACTTGACAGATCTTACCTCTTGAACATAGACTGTATATTTAAGTATTTTTTTGAGGTATTGAGTTAACTGATTATTTGGGACTATAAATATAATCACTAATGGGTTGAATTATTTGCTGTATGCTTCACTAGCTGAAGCTTTCATATTGTTTATAATATCATTAAGAAATAGCACAAACAACCTAAATAGGAGGATGCTAGTGTGTGATTTACTGAAACATATTTGTTTTCCTGCAGAAATAGTTGTAATTCATGGAGCACTAAAATTGGCTGTAAGCCTTCTAAGTCCTTGAGTCATTCTACTGACAAAAGATGAATCTTGAAGTCCTTGTAGGATTTAAGTTCCATTAGCTCTGATTTGACCCATTGTAGTTTTATAATGATCTGGTGACAGAAAAAGCCTAGAAGAAACCATTTCCATAATGCATATTTTGCTTTATAAAATTTGACTTTTAAAAATGAAATTAGAAGCTCATGCTTTAAACCAATTTTTACCAGTTATCAAATATTTGGATCGAAATGTAAATTGTCACCCCTGAAGCCATTTTGGGAGCATCTCCAGGGCTGCCACAGCGAGGCCAGGGAGGGGGAGCTGTGGGAACGTAGCAGGGAGGTAGAGATAGCTGGAGGATGTATAGCCCTCCCTTTGATTTTCTCTTGCAGGAGGTCCTTCTCAACTGGGGGGGGGGGCAGCCTGTCAGCCCTGAAGCCATTTTGGGAGCATCTTAAGGGCTGTCACAGCAAGGCTGGGGGGGGGGGGGGGATGTGGGGGAACAAAGGGGGGGAGATAGAGATAGCTGGGGGATGTGTAGTCAAAATAACATTCTTTCTCATGGGAGCCAAGGACACTCTACCAGGTGTTGGAAGGGCATGGACCAAAGCCAGCCAGAGTTGGGACTATGACCTGACTGGACTATGTGATGGACATGATCCGGCGCCGATCTCAACTGGCCCCTTGGTTCTCTGAGGAGCTGAGAGAGTTGAAGCGCCGGAAAAGACGCCTAGAGAGTAGTTGGAGGGCCAGTCGCTCTGAATCCGACCAAACACTAGTGAGAGCCCATATCAGGACTTACTTAGTGGCGATAAAAGCAGCAAAACGTCACTATTTTGCTGCTCTTATTGCATCATCAGATAACCGCCCAGCCGCCCTCTTTAGGGTGACCCGCTCCCTGCTCCAACAGGAAGCGCGGGAGGACCCCTTGGAGGGGAGAGCTGAGGACTTTGTTCAATATCTGTATGATAAAATCACTCAGATTTGGGAAGATCTGGACTCCGACTGGGTGGTTCCAGGGGGAGGGGACGAGGCAAGTCTTGAGACCGTTACCTGGATTGAGTTTGATCCTGTGACCCTTGAGGATGTGGACAGGATTCTGGGTAGACTGAACGCGACTACTTGTTTATTGGACCCGTGCCCCTCCTGGCTAGTACTGGCTTCCCGGGAGGTGTTGCGAGGCTGGCTCCAGGAGATTATAAATGCTTCGTTGGGAGAGGGTGATTTTCCCGCCGCCTTGAAAGAGGTGGTGGTGAGGCCTCTCCTTAAGAAGCCTTCCCTGGACCTGGCAATGTTGGTAAATTATTGTCCGGTCTCCAACCTTCGCTTTTTGGCGAAGGTTGTTGAGAGTGTGGTTGTGCGACAGTTCTCCCAGCACCTGGAGGAAACAACGTATCTGGATCCATTCCAGTCGGGCTTCAGACCCGGGTACAGCACGGAAATGGCATTGGTCGCATTGGTTGATGATCTCTGGAGGGCTCGGGACAGGGGGTGTTCCTCTGTCCTGGTCCTATTAGATCTCTCAGCAGCTTTTGATACCATCGACCATGGTATCATGCTGCACCGGTTGGAAGAGTTGGGGGTGGGAGGCACTGTGTTACAGTGGTTCTCCTCCTTTCTCTCCAACCGGTCGCAGTCGGTGTTGGCAGGGGGGCAGAGATCGACTCCTAGGCCCCTTATATGCGGGGTGCCACAGGGATTGGTTCTCTCGCCCCTCCTGTTCAACATTTATGTGAAGCCGCTGGGTGAGATCATCCGTGGTTTTGGGGTGAGATATCATCAGTACGCTGACGACACCCAGCTGTACATCTCCACCCCAGACCACCCCAACGATGCCCTTGAAGTGATGTCCCGGTGCCTGGAGGCCGTGCGGATCTGGATGGGGAAGAACAGGCTCAGACTCAATCCATCCAAGACTGAGTGGCTGTGGTTACCGACGTCCCGATATAGTCAGCTGGTACCATCACTGACTATTGGGGGCGAATCATTGGCCCCCACAGAGAGGGCGCGCAATTTAGGCGTCCTCCTGGACTCACGGCTGTCCTTAGAAGACCATCTGACGGCTGTGTCCGGGAGGATTTTTCATCAGGTTCGCCTGATCCGCCAGTTGCGCCCCTTTTTGGATCGGGACTCCTTACTCACGGTCACTCATGCCCTTGTCACCTCCCGCCTGGACTACTGTAATGCTCTCTACATGGGGCTCCCCTTGAGGAGCACCCGGAGGCTCCAGCTGGCGCAGAGTGCGGCCGCGCGGGTGGTGATGGGAGCGACGTGGCGCTCTCATGTGACACCGCTCTTGCGCGAGCTGCACTGGCTCCCGGTGGTCTTCCGGGTGCGCTTCAAGGTGTTGGTTACCACCTTTAAAGTGCTCCATGGCTTAGGACCCGGGTACTTACAGGACCGCCTACTACCTCCAATAGCCTCCCACCGACCGGTACGCTCCCATAGAGAAGGACTCCTCCGGGTGCCGTCGGCCAAACAATGTCGACTGGCGGCCCCCAGGGGGAGAGCCTTCTCTGTGGGAGCACCCACTATCTGGAACGATCTCCCCCCAGAGATTCGGCGGATCCCGGACCTTCGTGCTTTCCGCCGTGAGTTAAAAACTTTCTTATTTCATCAAGCGGGCCTGACATAGTATCTCCCCTTTTTATAAGAAAATTTTAAATTGTATAATCCAAATTTTTAGATCTGGGATTTATATATTTTTTAAAAAAAATGGGTTTGAATTGTTGGGCAATTGTTTAATTTGGTTTTAATTTGGTTTTAAATTTTGTATTTATGTTTTTTATCTCTGCCTGTTCACCGCCCTGAGTCCCCTCGGGGAGAAGGGCGGTATATAAATCAAATAAACCATAAACCATAAACCATGTGACCTGGAGAACAAGAACTTTGGGCTTTGATTTGGTGGGGGAAACCCTGGGTCCTTCAGAGTCGGGTTTTCACCAGCTGTGCCAATATGATATCCCAAATAAAATGTTGCTTTGAGGAAACTCTAGCCTCAGAGTTTTGATTGCTTTGGAGTTATTACTTGGAATCCTGACAGTAGGAAGTGGTTGACCTACAAAGGTATATATGGTTTTCTACTTTATCTTTTTTATAGCATTCACTAGAAAGTTTAAAACTTTAATTACTACAGCATTTTTCAAGCACTCAGAGCAATTTTTATTTCAAGTAAAACCTTGATTTCTCTAATGGATTGTTTTCTATGACAGGTGGGAGATTCAAGAAAGAGATAGCAATTGATGGACAGAGTTACCTACTGTTAATTAGAGATGAAGGAGGTCCTCCTGAAGCACAGGTATGTATTATGCTTAATTATTTTAATAAACTGAAATCTAGAGATGAATGGGTAACATTTCCAACAGAAAATAATGAAGGAAATGGTTTCAGCAGACTTCATTTTCACCATACCTGTCTCTTCTATTCAGAACAAATTATTAAAAAGTGGAAAGAAGGAATTGAAAGCAAAACAAAAACCTCCTCTTCCCTACACTAGTTGGAATAAAGTCTGAATCCAAGCCAGTATAGAAAATAAAAGCACTTTTTCTCTTTTTGTATTAGAATCTAGAATAATAAAATAGTAAGATTAGTAATTGTTTTTTATTGGCCTTTCAAGTAATTGTTGACTTCTGGAGACTTACTTAGGTGCATAGGGGAACTATCGAAAGACTGGAAACAGCTGATGTGGTTCCAATCTTTTTAAAAAAAGGGGGGGGAGCGGATCTAGGAAACTATGGACCAATCAGCTTGACATCAATATTTGGAAATATCCTGGAAAAGATAATCAAGCAGTGGATTTGTGAGCACCTAGAAACAAGCAAGGTGATTACCAGAAGCCAACATGGGTTTGTTAAAACAGATCATGCTAGACAGAACAGAATAACATTATTGGAAGAGACCTGGTAGGTCATTTAGTCCAACACCCTGATCAAGCAGGAGACCCTATACTAGTGATGGCTAATCTTTATGCCATTGCGTGCCAGGAGCGGGAGGTGGGGGGGTTGCACGCACACGTGCCCACAACCATAATTCTATGTGCCCTGCGCATGTGTGCCCCTTCCCCCCCCCACTCCTGGCATGCAATGGCATGATGGGCCGGGTAGGCCCGTTTTTCTCTCTCCCCAGGCACCAGAGCCTTTCTAGAAGCTTGGGGGGGGAAAACAGCCTCCCCCCCCAAGCCCTCCGGAGGCAGGAAACAACCTGTTTCCCTACTTCCAGTGGGCCTGAAGACCCGAAAATCAGCTGGCTGGCATGCACATGAGCTGAGCTCATGTGCCTACCGATATGGCTATGTGTGCCACCTGTGGCAAGTGTGCCATAGGTTCGCCATCACAGCCCTATACCATTTCTGACAAGTGGCTGTCCATTCTCATCTTGAAAGATGTGATGAAGCATCCACAACTTCTGAAGGCAAGCTGTTCCATTGATTGATTGTTCTCACTGTCAGAACATTTCTCCTTATTTCTAGGTTGAATCTCTCCTTAATCAGTTTCCATCCATTATTCCTTGTCTGGCCTTTGGATGCTTTGGAAAATAGGTTGTTCCCCTCCTCTCTGTGACAGCCCCTCAAATATTGGAACACTGCTATCATGTCACCCCTGGTCCTTCTCTTCATTAGACTAGCTATGTCTAGTTCTTACAACTGTTCTTCATATGTTTTAGCCTCCAATCCCCTAATCATCTTTGTTGCTCTTCTCTGCACTCTTTCTAGAGTCTCAACATCTTTTTATAGTGAGGTGACCAAAACTGGATGCAGTATTCTAGGTGTGGTCTTACAAAGGCTTTATAAAGTGGTATTAGTACGTCACTTGTTTTTGATTGAATCTCTCTGTTAATGCAATTTAGGATTGCATTGGCTTTTTTGGCTGCCGTTGCACACTGCTGGCTCATATTTAATTGGTTGTCCACTAAGACTCCAAGATCCCTGTCACAGTTACTGCTATTAAGCCTGGTTTCTCCCAATCTATATGTGTACTTGGGTTTTTCTTGCCTAAGTGTAAGACTTTACTTTTCTCTACATTGAATTTCATTTTGTTAGTTAGGGCCCAGTGTTCAAGTCTGTCAAGTTCCATCTTCATCTTGAGCCTATCATATAGGGCAATGATGGCGAACCTTTTTCAGACCGAGTGCCCAAACCGCAACCCAAAACCCACATATTTATCTCGGAGTGCCAACATGGCAATTTACTATACTTCTCGGAGTATAAGACGCATCCCCCCCCCCCAAAGAGGTTGGAAATGTTGGTGCGTCTTATACAGCAAATACAGCCATTTTTTGTTTCCCGAAGCCCTGTCCTGTTTTTGCAAAATACGGGCCCATTTTTTGCAAAAACAGGGTGCGCAGAGTCTTGGGAGGCCTGCAGACTGCTCCTGGGGGCTGGGGAAGGCAAAACCTTTTTTTTTTGCTTACCTCTTCGAAATCCTGGTGCATCTTATACACCAGTGCGTCTTATAGTCCGAAAAATACGGTAACCTGAATACTGAGGTTTTAGTTTAGAAAAAACAACTGATACATGATTAACGTCTTTTCTCTGAAAAAAAACCCCAGAATAACAGCGCTTTCAATGATACAAACAACTTTTTATTGAAATGTAAAAGTTTGCATTTGGCATGCTTTTTATTAATGTGACTTTTGCTCTTGTATGCCTGCTGATAATTTTTCTAACCTTGGCTCATAGTTTGTAAATTTGAGAGCAACACATACAGCACTCAGTTCATCTGTAAGTCTGTTTCTGGTGTCAGATTTGATATAATTCAAAGCTGAAAACAGCTGCTCCCAAGCATAAAATGAGTAAGGAAAGCAATCCCAAGTGCCTTCATTGACTTAAACTTATTTGGCAGAGAATTCCACACTTTAAGGATTTCATTTTCAGAAATACAGGTAACTGTGTCAGAACTAACTGTGCTGCCCTTTCTTTCCATCTTCTCAAGTGTTTCACGCAGGTCACAGAATTTATTTTTCCACATGGAGCTTTCTTGAAATTCCACTAGCTCCATTTCCAGATTTCCTAAATTTAACCAGGATAAGCAGGAAAGATCAAGTTTTGCAAATTTGGCTTTATCTGGAGAAGTAAAAAAAAACCAGGGTTGTCTTCATCTTACGTAACTGCAAAAACCTGTTACTAAAATTCACCTTTGCAGCTGCTACAATGCTAGAAAATTCCTTGTAGATTTTCTGATGGCTTGTAAGATTGTCTGCAAATATTGTAGAATTTTCTAAATGCATTTTTAGATTTGGAAAACATTTCAGCTGCCGACTTTCAATGTCACTTTCAAAAATCTCCAGTTTTCTCTCAAATGTTTTGATATCATTAAACATAATTTCTGCTGTTTTTCCAAAACCTTGTAGTTGTTTGTTCAGTACATTGAAGTGTACTGTAAAATCTGTAAAAAACATGAGGTTGGTAACCCAGGCCATATCAGTGAGCTGTGGATATTCCTTCCCTTTTTCATTCATAAACAGCCTAATTTCATCCAAGCAGCCTACAAATCTCTCCAGGACTCGTCCTCTGCTCCACCACCGGACATTATTGTACATAAGTAAACAATTATACTGTGCCTGAACCTCTTCAAGAAGTATTTGAAACTGTTGAGAATTCAGAGCATGAGCCATGATGAAATTCACCATTTTTGTGACATCTTTGAGGACATCTTCAAATTTTTTGCTGCTTTCCCTGGCACAAAGAGCTTCTTGATGTATAATACAATGGAACTGAATGACTTTATGCTTATGCGCACCCACGTAACACCCCTCCTGCACGAGCTGCACTGGCTCCCGGTGGTCTTCTGGCTGCGAGTCAAGGTGTTGGTCACCACCTTTAAAGCGCTCCATGGCTTAAGACCAGGGAATATACGAGACCGCCTTCTGCCATCAACAGCCTCCCACCAGCCAAAACGCTCCCACAGAGAGGGGCTCCTCAGGTTGCCGTCGGCCAAACAATGCCATCTGGTGACACCCAGGGGGAGAGCCTTCTCTGTGGGGGCACCAGCCCTCTGGAATGAGCTGCCCCTAGAGGCTCATCTTAGCCCCGACCTGCGTACCTTCCGCCGCGCCCTAAAGGCCCTTTTGTTCCAGCAAGCCGGACTGGCCTAATACGAATTTATAATGGGTGTATGTGTGTTTTTTAATATGTGGACCAAATTTTATACTTTATTTTAATTTGTTTTAAATTTTGTAAATCCATGTGTTTTAATATGGCTGTACACCGTCCTGAGTCCTTCAAGAGAAGGGCGGTATAGAAGTCTAATAAACTTCAAACTTTAACAAACAACTGTATGAAACCAGATGTTGCCCCCATCGTAAAAGGTGTCTCATCACTAGTAATTGAAACCACTTTTTCTGATCTTATGTCTTGTGATGAAAAAGCCTCCATCACAGCATTGTAGATATCTATCCCTTGTGTTCTTTCAGGCAAAGACACGTTTCACCAGCTCTTCTCTCATGATGTCACTAGCAGCATAACGCAAAATTACTGCTAGCCTTGCATGATTATTTACATCTGTGCTTTTATCCAAGCACAGGCTGCCTTTTGTAAGTCAGTGGTGAGCTGCTAACCAACATCACTTGCCATGTGCTGGACTCGATCTTTAACAGTATTTCTACTAAGTGGCACCTCAGAGATGCGTTGCATAATTTTATCCCTGTTTGGGAAATCATGAAAAAGGGAATTATTGTTTTAATAATATCCCCATCAGAGAGGGGCTTGCCATATTTTGCTAGGCACAGTGAAATTTGAAAACTGGCAGTTGTCAGATGAATTGTTCTGGACAGGTAGTTGGAAAAACTAAGAGACTGGGAATGATAGTTCCTCACTTTCCCTGCAATAAACTCTTTTCTTTCAGTTGCACGAAGTTCAGCAACACTTTTGTGGTTGGTGTCAAAGTGTCATCTGACACTTGATGTGCAACACACAACACTTTCATTACACACCCAGTACATAATGCTTTCCCACTGCATTCAATCACTCCAAATGGCTCTGTCAAGGCCTCTTGGAATGAACTTCCACTATCTGCTTTTGGGTTTTTTTGCTGTACTCATTTTTGGGTATTCAAGCCCCAAGCTCATACACTGCAGGAAAGAGCAGGCGCTCGGAAGAGCGGGCTCCGTTTGGGTGGGCGATCATTTGGGTTGCGTAATTCAGCAGGGAGGCTACCGAAGGGAGACCCATTTGGAAGGATCTGGGTGGGGCATAATTCAGCTGCGTATTTTTTCCTTTCCAGACCACTTCAAAGCAAGCGGTGCAGAAACTTCAGTAGTTCTTGCTTGGAGCCGGTGCAGATGAGAAGCAGGAAAGCTTTTCAGTGGGGAGACTACCATACGGAGACCCATTTGGAGGGATTTGGGTGGGGCTTGTCCCGCCTAATTTGGCTGCATTTTTTCCTTTCCAGACCAGTTCCAAGCAAGCAGTGCAGGTGGCAACACAAGAACTGCTGAAGTTTCTGCACCGCAGCCCGTCCCCTTACCATGGTAAGAATGAGGCATTCGGCAAAATCAGGAGATTTGCCGCAGACCCCAATGACACCAGTAGGACTTCCTTGGGTGGCTAGTATGCATCCAGCCAGGCCTGCCCCCCACCCCAAGCAGCCCACCTCAATCCTGGGCGGCACCTTGCTGCCCACCCAGGCCTCCCCCCCCGCAGCAGCCCACCTGTAACTTACCAAAAATTAGGAAGGTGACGGTAGTCAAGCAGGTGAGGAGCAGAGCAGCTGAGCTTGGGCCAGGTAGTCCAGGCAAGCAGCAGGAGAACAATAAGAGAGCAGCCAAAAGTTCAGCCTCGCATGCGTTGTAAGAGGAGCTGCCCAGTGGGCACGTGCGTGCCAGGAAACATACTTTCAGTTTCTGGTGCACGCATGCACACTGGCCAGCTAATCTGATGATCTGAGCTTCGGGTACAAACCTGGAAGAGGAATGGCCGATGCCGCATGTGCCAGGCAACATGGCTCCTGTTGGCACAGGTGGCACGCATGCCATAGGTTCGCCATCACGGATCTAGGGTGTTGGTGTCGAGTGTCAAGTGAACTTGACATAAAACCGGGGAGGGGAGTCACGGCAGAACCAATTTTGATGGAGGAGGCTCTCCCGAACAACGGCGTTCCGGCTGCACCGTGGCAACTGGGGTGGGACACGGGAGCACTGGATACAGCTTTGCACCCTGGTGGTGGGGGTGATAAGCCCAGAATATAGGCGGTCGGTCACCCCACAGCCGAGACAGGACCATGTAAGTGGAGAGGGAGGCGTGCCTGGCTGCTGCAGAGAGAAAGGGCGGCACCCGGAAATAATGCCAATTGGCCACAGATACTCCTGGCTTAATTTGATCATTGTTAAAAGGGCGCTGGGAGGCAGCCGCTCCCAACGCCGATTTTATGTTACTTGTAGCATTCGTGTTTGACTACATCGAGATATGAGAATTAAACCTGTCTACAACCTCGTGGTTTGCCTGCGAGTCGTGTTTACAGCGGTTAAGCCCAGCTCGGTGAGCAGAATACGACAGAAAGTCGTCGTTGCTCTTTCTTTTTTCTTTTCGGTACGAGTCTCAGGAGCTGGTGGACGGGATGGCGAAGGGCGTGGAAACTGGATCCCCGGCGCTGGTCGATGTGGTGGAGGCTGTGTCCTTGGAGGTGGCTCCTGACATGGTGGCTGTCACTGACCTGCCTGTTGTGAGGCCGAAGGAAAGTGCGGCCCAATAGGGGGTGGTGGTGCTTGATGCGTCAGTGGTACCGACCAGTGCAAATGGAAAGAAGACATCGTCAGGTGAGTGGTGGCATAGCCCTGCGCTCACTGAGGCAACCAAAGCCTCAAAAACCCTGCCCAGGTGATTCTGCTTTCCAGGGGTGGAGAGAACGGCGATGGGTGGAAGAGGATGAGGTGGAGTGGAGTGGAGTTACTCCACCGGGTTGGGTTCCACCATGCTTGACATCCTGCGAGAGAAGTTTGGCGAAGCAAGTTTCTGGGATACTCCATCATGGCAGCCTTGGGCGGCTGGGTTGGAAGCCCCAGCGACCTGGCAGGGAGGAGGAGTGTCCAGCGCCACGGATACCCGGTTCCATTTAGCTAGTCCAAAATTGCGAATAGCGCGAAGCCGGTCCCGGCCATCAGAACTGCTTGCAGTGATGCCCACCACCACATCGTTGGGGGAAGCACTTAGGGGGGTAGACCAGGAGGCCTTTAGTCGGCACAGACTGGTTCCTGCTGGGTACAGTGGGGGCCCCAGGTAGCAGCAGGTAGGATCAAGAAGAGGAGACGGGGTATACCCAAGAACCCCAGCCACCGTCTAGACCATCCCACTATGGGTGGCAGGAAGTTGTCCCCAATGTCAGGTTTGGGGACCCCCACCCTTACATACCACTTTTGACGGTAGTGCTGATCGAGTGTCTGTCTTTTTGAGCCAGGTGCTTAGCTATCTAAACCTTTATGGACACCTGTATCCCTCCCAATGGTCCATGGTGGTTGCCATCACCAATGTGTTGACAGGGAGGCTGCGGACTGGGTTGCAGACCTCCACAGTTACCATGCCGGAGACCTGGTAAATGTGGGGTTGTTTCTGGAATCGTTAAGGAACCGATTTGAGGATGACACTCGCACCCAAGTGCTGGAGGGGGAGTTGGTTTTGTTAAGACAAAGGGCACGGTCTGTTAGAGAGTATGTTAAGGAGTTTCGGGCTCTTGCTGGATGACTGCAGTCTTGGCCAGAATGACTGTTGGTGCATCATTTCCGGTTAGGGTTAGATAAGGACATTAGGCAAGCCTGTGTCCACAGAGGCCTGCCACCCTGCTTAATGGAGTGGTTTAAAGCCGCCATAGACCTGGATGTTGGTCTAAGGGAATTCAAGCCTCAGGGCAGGGACGGCATTCAACAATGACGGCAAATGGAAAGACCAAGTCCTGGTAGGGTGATGAGTTCTGGATGGAATAGTTCTTTCCTGCCCCGCTCATCAGAACCAGCAGGCAGAGGCAGCTTCCATTGTTTCCGCTGCGACCAACCGGGACACCGGGCTCTCGATTGCCCTTTACCCCCTGTTCAGGCTACAGTACAACCGACTGGGACGGCCCGTATGCTGAGAGGCCGTGGATGTCTGGGTCTGGATTACTCCCGCTTAGCTACTCAAACCCCACATGGCAGCCCACATTCTATTGCAAAGGAGGTGATGAGTCCCAGCGCACCTGAAGGAAGTCCAGAAACCAGGAATGATGATGAGGTAAGCGACCCGAATGACCCCATGGTAAGTGCGCCAATACTCCCCTTTGTCATACCGGTAGTGGTATGCAATCTATGTACCTCCCAAGTGAGTCACCGGGGGGCATTGATAGATTCTGGTTGCACCCGATGTTTGACGGGCCGAGCAATAGTTGAGGACCTCAGTTTATGCACAGTGCATTTAAGTACGCCAATAAGGTTTGAACAGATGGACGGCTCAGTGCTGGGGGGGGGGAGGGATGTCCAGACTTATCACTGAACTCATAGACTTACAAATAGGGGAGCACAGGGAAACCCTGTATTTCATCATAGTGGAACAGATGCTGGAACCCCCCATTTTGGGATTAGCATGGCTGAACAAATGGAAGCCCCATATTTGGTGGGAAGGTGGGTATTGAAAACTTCCGCTGGTTGTCGGCCCCGATCAAGAACCCGAGGAACAGTCGGAACAGGTTGGGGCCCAAGAGGAGGAGGCCAGTGGGTTCCCAGGTGTGTATAGCGACCTCAGGAGGGTGTTTAACGAAGAGGGGAGTGAGGTATTACCACACCATAGACCAACAGATTGCGCCATTGAATTGATCCCCGGTGCCAAACTACCAAAACCCCAAATGTATGCCATGACACAGGCCGAGATAGAGGAATTGCGGCGGTATATCGATAAAAATCTTGCAAGGGGGTTTATCGAACCCAGTAGGTCACGGATGGCGGCACCTGTGTTATTCAGAAAGAAGAAAGGTGGGGGTCTACGTCTTTGTGTAGATTTCCGGGGTTTGAACGCAGTGTGCGTCGAATACCTATACCCTCTACCATTACTCAAAGACCTCCTAGCCGTGTTATCCACTGGGCAGGTGTTCACAAAACTCGACCTTTGTGAGGCATACTATTGTGTGCGCATACGGCAAGGCGATGAGTGGAAAACCACCTTTAACTGCCCTTTGGGAAGTTATAAATTTTGAGTAATGCCGTTCGGCCTACAGGGAGCCCCAGCCGTATTCATGTAAGTCATCAATGAGGTATTGCATGAGCACCTCTACAGGGGCGTGCTGGTATATCTAGATGACATCTTGATATACACAAAAACGATGGAAGAATATGTTCAGTTGGTACAGCAAGTACTGGACAAGTTATTGGCTGCACACCTCTTCGTTGAATTGTCAAAGTGTGAATTTCACCATACACGACTGGATTACTGGGGCTACTGGATATCGGGAACTGGAGTGGAGATGGATCCAAACAAAGTAAAGACAGTCTTAAAATGGCAGGCGCCCACCACAAGAAAGCAACTACAGAGCTTCCTTGGCTTTGCCAACTTTTATAGACAGTTTATTCCAGCATTCACCCAAGTGGCTTTGCCACTGACAGACCTCTAGCGCACTAAACACCTCGGAATGAAAGCGAAGCCGGGCCAAAGGTTACAGTGGACGATTGAGTGTCAGCAAGCGTTTGAACAATTGAAGGGTCTATTCTCTTGGGAACCGGTTTTAAAGCACCCTGACCTGATCCTCATATTCATCGTCCAAGCAGATGCCAGCGACGTAGCTCTGGGCGCTGTCTTGCTGTGTTACACCCCTGTGCCCACACTTCCTGGAAACTAACTCCGAAAGAGAGAGGCTGGGCGATTTGGGAAAAAGAGGCTTTTGCTGTCCAATGGGCGTTATTGACATGGCGGCACCTCCTGGAGGGGACTGGGACCAAGTTTGAAGTGTGGACTGATCATAGAAATCTACAGGCCCTTCAAACACCCAGAAGGTTGTCCCCAAAACAGGTCCGCTGGGCACAGTATTTTCAACGCTTCAACTTTGACCTGAAATATGTGCCCGGAGGAAAGAACTTTTTAGCAGACGCTTTGTCACGGATGCCTCAGTATCACAGCAAAAGGGAGGAGGTTGTCCAGGCTCTGATACCGGGGGACTCAGGGGATGACTGCTTACATACCACAGAACGTGCTTGGTAGATGGACCTACGTCATGCAACGAGTAACGATCCATGGGTTTGTGCGCATAAATCACTATTAACACATTGGGATGGAATCGCTTGCGTGGGACCATGCATTTATATACCAGCAGCTTTACGCCAATCAGTGTTACAACAGTGTCAGGACTCCAAGCTAGCCGGTCACTTTGGGTTCCTTAAGATGTTACACCTGACTAGGCGACAGTTTTGGTGGCCACAAATGCGAAAAGACATTAATATGTAAAAGGTTGCTCCACCTGCGCTACTACGAAGCCATGGTCTGGGCGACCTTTGGGTCTTTTACAATCAGTGGCTAGTCCTAGAGAGCCCTGGGAGGAAATCACGATGGACTTCATGGTAGACCTACCCCTCAATAACGGAAATACCGTCATCTGGACCATAGTTGACCTCTTTTCCAAGCAGGCTCATTTTGTACCCTGTACCGGATTGCCATCGGCTAGGAGGCTCGCAAAGATGTTCATCCAACACGTCTACCGCCTGCATGGTGTTCCATGATGGGTCATCTCGGACAGGGGGGTCAGTTCACGGCCCAAGTTTAGCACAACTTCCTAGAATTAATCGGGTCATCCCAGGGCTTAAGTACGGCCTACCATCCTAGTACCAACAGGGCAACAGAATGCGCTAATGCTATGGTGGAGCGCTACTTACGCTGCTACGTGTCGTATCAGCAAAACGATTGGGCCGATTTGCTACCCTTTGCTGAGGTAGCATATAATAATGCAACCCATCGAAGCACAGGTACCACCCCTTTCAAAATTGTCTCTGGCAAGGAATTCAGGGCTATTCCCAAGTTTGACGGCCAAAGCCAAGACCAAGTGTCTCCAGATGAGTGGAGCAACCGGATAGGAAAAGTCTGGCCATAGGTAAAAGCTGAACAAGGCAGCGGAAGAGTATAAAGCCTATGCCGACAAAAAACGGGCTACCCATAAGCTGTTTCAAGTAGGGGATCAGGTGTATCCACCAAGTACCTATGTGTACAAACCCTGTGCAGGAAATTAGAACCCCAATACCTGGGCCTGTTCCGGATTTGAAAAGTGATTAATTCAGTTACAGTAGTTCTGCAGTTGCCGCCGTATTTGTGAAGGGTTCACCCCATCTTCCATTGCAGCCTGCTGAAACCACTGTAGATACCCAGCCCCCGGGTATCATTACGAAATAGATGGGGTGCTCGATTGCCGGGTTCGGCACGGGGGGTTACAATATCTGGTAAAATGGAAAGGATATCCCCTAGCTGAAGCATCCTGGGTAACAGTAGAGCCTGAGTGGTGTAGCAGGCTAATGCCTCCTACTAAGGCAGCATTTAACATCCATCTGCCTGCAATTACTGTGAGTTCTAATCTCACCAGGCTCAAGGTTGACTCAGCCTTCCATCCTTTCTAAGGTGGGTAAAATGAGGACCCAGTTTGTGGGGGCAATAAGCTGACTTTGTATAAATATACAAAAGTATGAAGGCTATTGCTTAACGCATTGTAAGCTGCCCTGAGTCTCCGGAGAAGGGCGGCATATAAATATAAATTAAAAAAAAAAAACAGCTACAGATCTAAACACCCCAAAGCGTTTAGTATCATAAAAACATAGGTTGTATTATAAAAACAACCTCCAAAATCCCGGTCCCATACACTAAACTAACCTATCTCTTTTGTGTTTTGCAGGTAGACTCCTGGTAGAGGGGGCCGCCTGTCGAGTGTCAAGCAAACTCGACATAGAACCAGGGAGGGGAGTCATGGCAGAACCAATTTTGATGGGGGAGGCTCTCCCGAACAACGGCGTTCCGGCTGCACTGTGGCAACGGGGGTGGAACACGGGAGCACTGGGTACAGCTTTGCACCCTGGTGATAGGGGTGATAAGCCCAGAATATAGGTGGTCGGTCACCCCGCAGCCGAGACAGGACCATGTAAGCGGAGAGGGAGGCGTGCCTGGCTGCTGCAGAGAGAAGGGGCGGCACCCGGAAATAATGCTGATTGACCACAGACACTCCCGGCTTAATTTGATTATTGTTAAAAGGGCGCTGGGAGGCAGCCGTTCTCAACACTGACTTTATGTTACTTGTAGCGTTCATGTTTGACTACAGCGAGATATGAGAATTAAACCTGTCTACAACCTTGTGGTTTGCCTGCGAGTCGTGTTTACAGCGGTTAAGCCCAGCTCGGTGAGCAGAATACAACAGTTGGCTATTCCTGTCAGCTTAGTATCATCTGCAGGTTTGATAAATTCCCCATCTATTCCCTTCCTTGACAAAGTGATTAAATTAATGGATCAGGAAATGCTGTGCACATGACATGATAGCAGTCTTCCAGAACTTGAACGGCTGTCACAGAGAAGTGGGAGTTGACCTATTCTCTAAATCACCTGAGAGCAGGACAAGAATAGGTATACTCCCAAGCCTGGGACACTATATATGCCAAGGATCCCACCTCCTGGCTATATTTTAATAGACCAGATGTCTTGTTTTATATGTATTGGAATTAGATATTTTAATGTTTTTAGTGTTTTAATGATTTTTACTGTTTTTATTGTTTTAAATTTTTAAAAAGGTTTTAATTGTAATATGTTTCTGAGTTGTGAGCTGCCCAGAGTCATTTACTGAGATGGGGGGGCTATAGAAATCAAATAAATAAATAAAGAACGGATGGAAGATCATTAAAGAGAGAGCTAATCTAAAACTAAGAAGAAATTTCCTGACATAAGAATAATTGGAACAGCTTGCCCGGAAATTGCACAATCACTGGAGGTTTACAAGAAGACATTGGACAACTATTTGTCCAGAATGGCATACAAATTCCTGCTGGAGCAACTTCTCTTCCAACCAATTCTATGTTCTAGACAGGGGTGTCAAACCTGTATCATCACGGTGGTGTCACGTGATATATCAGGATTTTTTCCCCCTTCACTAAACCAGTCAGGGGCATGGCTAGCATGTGACACATTTGGCCCGTGGGCCATGAGTTTGACAGCCCTGTTGTAGACCCTGTCAGGTTCAATTCTCACCAGGCTCAAGGTCGACTCAGCCTTCCATCCTTTCTAAGGTGGGTAAAATGAGGACCCGGTTGTGGGGGCAATAAACTGACTTTGTATAAAAATATACAAAAGTATGAAGGCTATTGCTTAATGCATTGTAAGCCGCCCTGAGTCTCTGGAGAAGGGCGGCATATAAATAAAATAAAAATAAAATAAATAAATAAAATAAACTTATACTAATGAAGATTGATAATATTGAGAGCATCTGTAATTGGGTAAATGTTTACTCTACAAAGCAATTAACTGTAAAAAAAATGTGAACTCAAAAATAACAAAGCAATTACATTAATTGTTTGGGGGAAATCCTCATGCACTTAAAATAAAAATTATTTTAAAAGGAACAAAATTTCAAATCCTGGTTAATTTCAAATTATTTCAAATTATAAAATAAAAATCCTAAAAATCAATAAATACACACCAAAGTGTCCTTTAGATGTTATTCATGGTCATGTACTTGAATACATTATTTTGATAAAATGACTATATTAGTGGATCAAGAAAATGCTGTGAATATAGTATACTTAGACTTCAGTAAGGCATTTGATAAAAAAAGTAGACCACAGCTCACTTCTTGGTAAGATAGAAAAATTTGGGATAGACAGGGCCACCATCAGATGGATTTGCCATTGTCTGACCATTGCACTCAGCATATGGTATTCAGTGGAACTACATCTATGTGGAGGGAAGCATTCAGTGGAGTACCTCAAGGTTCTGTCCTGACAGTGGAACAGTTTGCCTCCCAGAGTAGTGGTTGCTTCATTGCTGAAGGTTTTCAGTAAAAGATTGGACAACTACTTGTCTGGGATGGAATACTGGCTCCTGCAGCTTTGGATCTGCCAGAAGTATCTTCTGTACCTGCATATGCATGTTCATTTCATGTGGGATCCTCAAAGCTGCCATGCTATACTTCTTAATGGTCATAGCACCCCCATGTTTTAAGCAGCCAACTCAGAAAGTTGCTTTATAAAATTCGTATATTAATATAATTTGCTAACAAAATATTGGTTGCAGGACAACCTGATACTCATTTAGATCCTAAAGTGTGTGACTTGATGTTGAAAGATTTCCTCTATTTTAAGGGTTTATTTTATTTTTTCCCCTACAGTTTGCCATGTGGGTGGATGCTGTTATCTTTGTCTTCAGCCTTGAGGATGAAATGAGCTTCCAGACAGTGTACCACTACTATAGCCATATGGCAAACTATCGTAATGTTAATGAAATCCCAATGTTACTAGTAGGAACTCAGGGTAAGCAGTAATTCTTACATCATATTTATTTCTTGAAAAACATTAATTTACTTGCTTCTTTTCTTTATGAAGCTGTATCTTAAGAATAGCATTCATCTTCTTATCAGTATTGATATAAAGCTTTGGAAATCATTCAAGAAATGCTTTAGAATATGTGAAAATGCCTACACAGCTCCTCCTTCTGAATAGGTGAAGTAGCAGTGTCTTTTTCTAGACTTGCATGGCTCTTTTGAAAGCAGTTCCTGACTGTCTTCCCATGTGTGTGTATGCATAGCTGCTTTATCCTGCAATTTTCACATATCAATATATTTTCCTTTTCATATCACTAGCAAATGCATGAATTTGCCTAGCACATTCTAGCAAATCCATGAATTTCCCTTTGGCCAATATTTTGCAACTGAAATTATTCAATGATAAATGTCTGTTTGGTGAATTTGCCAGTTGGGGTAGTTGTATTTTATCCACCACAGGTTACTACTATGTCATTTGCTGATCAATGACCAAACTAAAGGAACTTAAATTTTTATGACCTGAAACCTCATAGAAATAACTGACAATTTGTATTGTTGTTGTTAGTTGCGAAGTCGTGTCCAACCCATTGCAACCCCATGGACAATGTTCTTCCAGGCCTTCCTGTCCTCTACCATCCTCTGGAGTCCATTTAAGCTCATGCCTACTGCTTCAGTGACTCCATCCAGCCACCTCGTTCTCTGTCGTAACCCACTCCAGTATCTTTGCTATGAAAACCCCATGAACAATTTGTATAATATACTGTTATACTATATTACACACATATGTGCATACACAGAGAGAGAGAGAGAGAGAGAGAGAGAGAGAGAGAGAGAGAGAGACAAACACACACACATACACACAGACTAGGCAACCTATGACCCATTAGATCATTGTATTGGAGATATATCTTTACTTAAACAGAACAACAGAATGATCAGAGTTGAAAAAAGCAATAGGAAAAAAGCAAACCTCCAGTTTTCTGTGGGCTTCCCCATTGAATTTCCTTGTGGGAAGCTTGCAAGGAGCACAAAGTTTCCTTCCCTCCTCTTCCTTACTACCACATTGAGTTTATACATCCTGTCAGCTTCCCCACTGACTTAATTAAAAAGAAATAGGTGTCACATGGGTCTGGGAGGGTGCGAAAGGATGCAGTGAGTATTAGAAAAGGTGGCAAGAATGCATGAGAGGTGTGGCTCAGGTCAGTAGGGGCCAGGAGTCAGGACAGGTCTGTAAAGGTACCATGTGAATCGGGAAGGGTGCATGGGAATGCCACGGGGGTTGGAGAGGGTGCACATAGGTGTGGCGCAGATCAGGAAGGGTGTTTGACAGTGCATAAGAAGTGCCACTTGGGTTAGGGAAAAGGCACAGAAGTGTGTTGGGTTGTGAGAGAGGTGGCAAGGGGGTCAAGAAGGGGATGTGGGAGTTCAGCACAGATTGGAAAGGGTATGCAAAGGTGTAGCATGGGATGCCTTATGGGGTGTGAATAGTCAGCATGGCATGAATGCAAAGGGGGTGATGAGACTGTGTGGGTGGGGAGATTTACCGAAGAAACTTGCCAGTTCCCTGCTGGCTTCCCATTGCTGACATGCTTGCAGAGCTTCCCACAAGCAAAGATTGCTTGTGAGAAGCTGTCAGGGAAATCACAACCAAGTTTACACTTTTTGCTGGCTTCCCTATTGATTTCATCCCACAAGAATCATAGGTCCCAAATTTTGGATGCATTCTTGTAAGTTAGCCCCTTTGAGGTACTTTGCCTTATAAGATACTATGCCACTCAATTAAAGGTTACAAACAGACATGAGAATTTTAGTATTTTTAGATTTAAAAAAATTGAGTGCTATTTTCAGAAAAATTGTAAAGTTATATTTTTGCTTTAAAAGTCATATTTTTGTTTAATTATTCATATTTAAATGATTCTAAGATCATAAATTCTTGCATATTTTATGCTAATAATAATTTAGGTTATAGACATCCTTGCCCTAATGGTGGTAATGATAGTAGTAGTAACCTGGGTTATATGAGGAACCACTTCTTCTTGATTACATCTGCCCATCCCAACAGGTTGGGTATGTTGCAGCTCCTGTTCGCTACATAGATACACCTGGCAGGACCCAAGAGACCAGCCTCTTCTGCCGCAACACCCACCCTGTAGAACACCTCCCCTGAGATAAGACTGGTCTCATCCTGGATGTCCTTTCAGATATCGTCAACATTTGACTGTGTCAACAAGCATTTTAGTTACATTCTGATATATGGGTACTAATTATTGACCACATTTGTTAAGGCAGCCATTTTGTGAGGTATTTTCAGAATTTCAAATGGCCCTGCAAAATAAGGGACATGACTTTTAAGAACTTTCTGAAACAAAAATGCCTTCCGTTTTCTTTACAGATGCTATAAATTCAAATAATCCTCGTGTCATTGATGATATTAGAGCACAGAAACTATCCAATGATTTGAAGAAATGCATTTACTATGAAACATGTGCTACCTATGGGCTGAATGTGGAGAGAGTCTTTCAGGATGGTTGAATTTGTCCATCTAATTGAAATGCACTGAATCAGAGATAAAAATATAAGGAACTGTAACAAGGTTCCAAAGTATACAGTATATTCAGAAAGTATTCAGACCCTCTTCACTTTTGTCAGTTTTGTTGTGCTGCAGCCTGATTCTACAGTTGTTGAAATTCATTTTTTCTCATAAATCTACATTCAGTACTGCATAATGACAAAGTGAAAACAGAAGTTTAGAAATATCTGTAAATTTATTAAAAAGAAAAAAACCTGAAATATATTGGCATCAGTATTCAAACCCTTTAGTACTTCGTTGAAGGACTTTTTGCAGCAATTACAGCCTCGAGTCTTTTGGGGAATGATGTGACAAGCTTTGCTGGATTGGGGGATAGGGGGATTTTCTGCCATTCTTCCTTGCAAATCCTCTCAAGCTCAGTCAGGTTGGATGGCGACCATCAGTGGATAGCCATTTTCAGGTCAATAAAAGAGATGTTCAATAAGGTTCAAGTCAGGGCTGTGGCTGGGCCACTCTAGGACATTCACAGAGTTGTCCCTAAGCCACTCCTATGTTGTATTGGCTGTGTGTTTAGGATCGTTGTCATATTGGAAAGTGAACCTTTGGTTCAATCTGAGGTCCTGAGTGCTGTGGAACAGGTTTTCATTGAGAATATCCCTGTACTTTGCTCCATTCAGCTTTTCCTCAACCCTGACCAGTCTCCAGGTCCTTGCTGCTGAAAAACACTCCCATAGCATGATGCTGCCACTACCATGCTTCACTGTTGGGATGATATTGAACAGGTGATGAGCGGTGCCTGGTTTCCTCCAGACATAATGTTTAGAATTGAGGCCAAACAGTTCAATCTTGGTTTCATCAGACAGAGAATCTTGTTCCTCACAGTCTGAGAGTCCTTCAAGTGCTTTTTGCAAACTCCAAGCAGGCTTTCAGGTGTTTTGCACTGAGGAGAGGCTTCTGTCTAGCCACTCTGCCATAAAGCCCAGATAGGTGGAGGGCTGTAGTGATGGTTTTCCTTCTAGAACTCTCTAGAAGGACACAGGATCTCCACACAGGATCTCTGGAGCTCAGAACCCATTGGGTTCTTGGTCACCTCTCTTATTAAGGCCTTTCTCCCCTGATTGCTCAGTTTGACCAGGTAACCAGCTCTTGGAAAAATCCTGGTTGTGCCAAACTTCTTCCATTTGAAAATGATGGTGGCCATTGTTCTCTTAGGAACCCTTCAGCAGAAATTTTATTGTAGCCTTCCCCAGATATGTGCCTTGCAATAATCCTGTTTCTGAGCTCTGCAGGCAGTTCCTTTGACCTCATGGCTTTTGCTCTGCTATAATATGCATTGTCATTTGTGAAGCCTTCTATAAAAAGGTGTGTGCCTTTTCAAATCATGTCCAATCAATTTAATTTACCACGGGTCGACTCCAATCAAGGTGTAGAAACATGCCAGCAATAATTCAGAGAAATGGAAGTTGCCTGAGGTAAATTTCCAGAGTTATTGCAAAGGATCTGAGTATTATGCCAATTATGCCAGTTTTTTCTTTTTAATAAATTTATAGACATTTCTAAAACTCTGTTTTCATTTTGTCATTATGGAATACTGAGTGTAGATTAATGAAAAAATTGAATTTTGTAGAAAGTCAGCACGCACCCACCCTCCTAGAGAATGAAATATTTTGGGGAATATTAAAAAGGCAGGATATTTGTTAATTGTGAAGTCATGTCTGATCTATTGTGACCCCATGGACAACGTTCCTCCAGGCCTTCCTGCCCTCTACCATCCTCTGGAATCCATTTAAACTCATGCCTACTGCTTCAGTGACTCCATCCAGCCACCTCGTTCTCTGCTGTCCCCTTCTTCTTTTGCCCTCAATCTTTCCCAGCATTAGACTCTTCTCCAGTGAGTCACTCTTTCTCATTAGGTGGCCAAAATATTTGAGTTTCATGTTCAGGATCTGGCCTTCTAAAGGGCAGTCAGGGTTGATCTCCTCTAGGACTGACCGGTTTGATCGTCTTGCAGTCCAAGGGACTCACAGGAGTCTTCTCCAGTGCCATAGTTCAAAGGCCTCAATTCTTTGACGGTCAGCCTTTCTTATGGTCCAACTTTCATAGCCTTACATTGCAAATGGGAAAACCATAGCCTTGACTATACACACTTTTGTTGGCAGGGTGATGTCTCTGCTTTTTAGTATGCTGTCTAGATTTGCCATAGCTTTCCTCCCCAGGAGTAAGCGTCTTTGAATTTCTTGGCTGCAGTCCCCATCTGCAATGATCTTGGAGCCCAGGAAAATAAAATCTGTCACTACCTCCATTTCTTCCCCATCTATTTGCCAGGAATTGAGAGAGCCCGATGCCATGATCTTAATTTTCTTAATGTTGAGTTTCAAGCCAACTTTTGCACTCTCCTTCACCTGCATCAAGAGGCTCTTTAGTTCCTCTTCACTTTCTGCCATTAGAGTGGTATCATCTGCATATTTGAGGTTATTGATATTTCTCCCTGCAATCTTAATTCCAATTTTTGATTCATCTAGCCCTGCCTTTCTCATGATGTGCTCTGCATATAAGTTAAATAGGCAGGGCGATAGTATACAGCCTTGCCGGACTCCTTTCCCAATTTTGAACCAGTCAGTGGTTCCGTGTCCAGTTCTCACTGTTGCTTCTTGACCCACATATGTTTCTCAAGAGGCAAATAAGATGGTCTGATACTCTTATCTCTTTAAGAACTTGCCACAATTTATTGTGATCCACACAATCAAAAGCTTTAGCATAGTCAATGAAGCAGAAGTAGATGTTTTTCTGGAACTCCCTAGCTTTCTCCATGATCCAGCGTATGTTGGCAATTTGATCTCTAGTTCCTCTGCCTCTTTGAAATCCTGCCTGTACTTCTGGTAGTTCTCGATCCACATAGTGCTGGAGCCTAGCTTGTAGGATTTTAAGCATAACCTTACTAGCATGTGAAATTAGTGCAATGGTGCAATAGTTTGAACATTCTTTGGCATTGCCTTTCTTTGAAATTGGAATGTAAACCGATCTTTTCCAATCCTGTGGCCACTGTTGAGTTTTCCAAATTTGCTGGCAAATTGAGTCTAGCACTTTTACTGCATCATCTTTTAAGATTTTGAATAGCTCAGCTAGAATACTGTCTCCTCCACTAGCTTTGTTGTTGCTCAGATTTCCTAAGGCCCATTTGACTTCACATTCTAGGATGTCTGGCTCGAGGTCAGTGATCACCCCATCATGGTTATCAGGGATGTTAAACTAGTTATTGTATAGTTCTTCTGTGTAATTTTTGCCACCTCTTCTTAATCTCTTCTGCCTCTGTTAGGTCCCTGTCATTTTGGTCCTTTATCATGCCCATCTTTGCATGAAACGTTCCCTTTGTATTTCCAATTTTCTTGAAGAGATCTCTGGTCCTCCCTATTCTATTGCTTTCTTTTATTTCTTTGCACTGTTCATTTAAGAATGCATTCTTATCTCTTCTAGCTATTCTCTGGAATTCTGCATTCAACTGGGTGTATCTTTCTCTTTCTCCCTTGCCTTTTGCTTCTCTTCTTTTCTCAGCTATTTGCAAAGTTTCCTCAGACAACCATTCTGCTTTCTTGCCTTTCTTTTTCTTTGGGATGGTTTTAGTTGCTGTCTCTTGTACAATGTTGCGAACCTCCATCCATAGTTCTTCAGGCACTCTGTCTATCAGACCTAATTGTCACCTCTACTGTATATTCATCAGGGATATGATTTAGTTCATATCTGAGTGGCCTAGTATTTTTCCCTACTTTCTTCAATTTAAGTTTTAAAAAAATTATTTATATGCCGCCCTTCTCCGGAGACTCAGGGCAGCTTACAATGCGTTAAGCAATAGCCTTCATACTTTTGTATATTTATACAAAGTCAGCTTATTGCCCCCACAACCGGGTCCTCATTTTACCCACCTTAGAAAGGATGGAAGGCTGAGTCGACCTTGAGCCTGGTGAGAATTGAACTCGCAGTAATTTCAGGCAGCTGGATGTTAAATGCTGCCTTAGTAGGAGACATTAGCCTCCTACGCCACTCAGGCTCTTTTCCAACTGAGAAGCTTATGATCTGAGCCACAGCCAGCTCCTAGTTTTGTTTTTATTGACTGTATAGAGCTTCTCCATCTTTGGCTGCAGAGCAAATAGTCAATCTGATTTCTGTGTTGACCGTCTGGTGTTGTCCATGTGTAGAGTTGTCACTTGAGTTGTTGGAAAAGAGTGTTTGCTATGACCATCATATTCTCTTGACAAAATTATATCAGCCTGTGCCCTGCTTCATTTTGTTCTCCAAGGCCAAACTTGCCTGTTATTCCGGTTATCTTTTGGCTTCCTACTTTAGCATTCCAATCCCCCATGATGATAAGGATATCATTTTTTGGTGTTAATTCTATAATGTGCTGTAGGGCTTCATAGAACCAGTCAATTTCATCCTCTTCAGCACCATTGGTTGGGGCATAGACTTGGATTACTGTGATATCGAATGGTTTGCCTTGGATTCGAACCGAGTTCATTCTGTCATTTTGGGGATTGTATCCCAGTATTGCTTTTCCTACTCTTTTATCGATTATGAAGGCTACTCCATTTCTTCTGAGGGATTCTTGCCCATAGTAATATACCTGATGGCCATCTGAATTAAATTTACCCATTTCTGTCCATTTTAGTTCGCCGATTCCTAAGATGTCAATGTTCAGTCTTGTCATCTCTTGTTTGACCACGTCCAGCTTGCCTTGATTCATGGATCTTACATTCCGGTTCCTATGAAGAAAAAATCTTTGCAGCATCATATTTCCCTTTCACCATCAGATGCATCCACAGCTGAGCGTCGTTTCGGCTTTGGCCCAGTCACTTCACTCTTTCTGGCACTACTGCTCTGCTCTTCCCCAGTAGTATTTTTGACACCTTCCAACCTGAGAGGCTCATCTTCCGGCGTCATCTCTTTTTTCCTTTTGGTACCGTCCATGGAGTTTTCATGGCAAAGATACTGGAGTGAGTTGCCATTTCCTTCTCCAGTGGATCACATTTTGTCAGAACTCTCTGCTATGACCTGTCCATCTTGGGTGGCCCTGCACGGCATAGCTCATAGCTTCATTGAGCTACGCAAGCCCCTTCGCTACAACAGGGCAGTAATCCATGAAGGGGGCAGGATATTATATTTCCCCAAAGGAGAAATGGAGCTTCCTGCATAGTAAAATAGCCTCAAGCAGATGCAAGAAGTCTTTAGAAACTGATATTTGTGCCCATTAAGAATTCTGAGTCAATCTATTCATAAAGAAAACATCTTCAGCTCCAGGGTGATGGGATTAAGAAGGACATTTTAGGACAAAATAGGATTAACCTACCACCGTTTAGGAAAAAACACAAGCCTCTTCATTGCGTAACCCCAGAACAGTTCAAACTTCTAAGTCACAGAAACCTATCAACCATTTGGTCAGCTCATTCAACCATTTGGTCAGCTGTCTCAGCCTGCATGCTGTGTGTGTATTTGTTCCATTGTCAATAAACAGAGTGTTTATTTCCAGTCAGCCTCCATGTTATTTCCAGGTCTTTCTCCCAGCTTGGAACTGAACCAGCTGGATTTTCCTTCCAACAATCTAAACAACTGTAGAATCAAGCTGCAGCATAACAAAATTGACAAAAGTGAAGGGGGTCTGAATACTTTCTGAATGCACAGTATCTTTTCTCTCTTTTGAAACTTGTATTATGTATATGTAATAAGATAAATGTTTATCTAATTGTGTAAAAGAAGGGACAAATTAATAATTACCATGTTAAGCAGTTCTCAGATATACTGAGAATTGCACTCTACATTTTTGCAGCCTGTGCTTAAGCTTTGTCATTCGCCACTGCAAGTTAAAATGTTGATGGTATGTGTGTTAATTCAAGTGCATATGTAATGGAACTCATTTCTACAACTGTATTTAGGTTCTGTTCAAGCAAGGAAAAATGTCCATATGTTCAATTCTTACTTATATGGTAGTTATTCAGTGTTATTTGTCATTCAGTCACCAAAGTTACAAAGGGCTAAATAAAGAGGGATTTATGACCAGTTCTTGGAGTTCTGATTGATGTAATGTCCTTATGGTCACATGAAAACAAGGTATCAATACCTTGCTCACAGTTCTGATGTTGCAGTGAACCGCAGTCATATGATCACAATTTCCAACATTCCCTACTGGCTTCCTAGAAGCAAAGTCAATGTAAGCTGGCAGGAAGTCATTCCCACTCTAGCCACTTTTTTCCCCACCATCCATAGCAACTGCCTGTAGTACCAGTGTATCTTTTTGTGTTAACAAACATTTGCCTGCAGTTTCATCTTCCTGCTTAATGACCTGTGTGATTTTAGGATTATGACAGCAACTGGGACCATGGGATTGCCATCATTAAGCAATGCAATCGTGGAATATTTCATCTTAATGACCACATTGTTTAGCAATGGGAATTCTGCTCCCATTTGCTCTCAAAACCTGAGGACTACCTGTAACAAATGGTTCTATTTCAAAATTATCTGCAGCAGTCATGGGAAGGCAAAGTATTTGTTAATGAATTAAGGATCTGACCCAATAATATTCAGAGACCATATTCTTCTTTTAAGTAAAAGTGTTTATTGTAACCATCTAATATATTAAACAACTATACAATATAAAGTAACCGTTTGTACATCTACTTATATACAATGTAGGCGGGGACTAATATACACTGATTGGACGCTTCTTATGATTGACAATATTGATACTAGATCTCTCCATTCTTCTTCTGGGTCTTAAGTTCCTACTCCTATGGATGAGGCATTTAATTATTTAACAAAACCCCCTCTAAATGCCTTATCCATTTTGTATACCTTTTTTTACACTTATTTGTTAATATGATGTGTTGTTTATTCATTAAAGGTTTTGTCAAAATATCTGCTATTTGTTCATCAGTTTTACAATGTATGGTTTTAATAAATCCTAGTTTACATAATTGTCTCACATGTTTATATTTTATATCTATGTGTCTAGATCTTTTACCAATTGCGTCAGCTAAAGATATTTCTATAGCAGCCTTGTTATCTTCATAAATATGAATAGGATAATTGGGTTTAATCCACACACTTGTAATCAAATCATCAAACCATGTAATATTATTAGCAGCTTTTGATAAACAAATATATTCAGCTTCTGCTGTTGATGTTGCTACTAAGTTTTGCTTTCCAGTATACCAATATATAGGACTATTGTTTAAATACAATACATATCCCGAAGTGCTTTTACGACTTTTAACATCTCCAGCCCAGTCAGCATCAGCATAACATGTAATATTTGGAGTACTTATTTTATCTGGTTCTATACATAAACATTTATCAATGCTATATCTTAGATATCTTAAAACTCTTTTCACTGCATCCCAGTGATAATTATTTGGTTTACTTACATGCCTAGATAATAAATTAACTGCCAATGTTACATCTGGTCTAGTCCAATTGGCGATATATAAAAGTGATCCAATTATTGATCTGTATAGAGTGTTATCTTTAAATTCAGGAGCTTCATTATACATATTTTTTACGAAATCAGTTTGCATAGGTATTTCACAAGGTTTAGCATCACTCATATTACATTTGTACAACAGTTCTTTTATCTTTTCTTCTTGAGATAAATGGTATCCTTTTGATGTCTTACTAATTTGTACTCCTAAATATTTATTAATATTTCCTAAGAATTTAAGTGAGAACTTTTCTCCTAGCTTATCAGCAAATTCAATACATTTTTCTTTATTTTTACATATATACAAAATATCATCTACATATACCAATATATATTCTGGATAATCTCCTTCCATTTTTGTAAAAAAACAATTGTCTGCTGTCGTTGCAGTGAATCCCATTGTTATTAATTCTTTAGTTAGACACTCGTACCATCTTCTTCCGGACTATTTAAGTCCATATAGACTTTTATTGAGTAACCATGTTTCTCCCTTTATTGTGTCCTTACTATGTGGTGCTTTTACATATATTTCCTTATCTAAGTCAGATAAGTCAGATAAGTTTGAACGTTGTATTGATACACTTCCAAATTCATTATGGATGCTATAACTAGTGCACTTTTTACACTTTCTATTCTGATTGTAGGCGAATAAGTATCATCATAATCCTCGGGATATTTTTGAGCAAATCCCTGTGCAACAATTCGTGCTTTGTATAATTTTTCTCCCTTTTCTAAATTTTTAATTTTAAATATCCATCTAGTGCCTATAGTAGATTTGTTGCTTGGTACCTTAGTTTTTGTAAATACATTTAGTTCTTTTAGACTATTCATTTCTTTTAACATTGCTGTTTCCCATTTTATTTTTTCATCAATTGGTAGTTTTAATATTTCCTCATATGAATTGGGAGTTATTGTACCTGAATCTATATGCAAAATGTAATCTTCAAATCTTTTAGGTATTTTATTTCTATTATTTCTAATTGGCCTTTTTGAATTACTATTATTATCTCTTAGATGTATGGCTTCCTTTTTATTTAGTGAATCTATTTTTATTCTAGGATTATTTTCATTTCCTATATTTATTTCATTAAGATGTATTTTTGACCAGTTTGATTGTTCATGAAATATGGCATTTCTTGATACAATGAATTTATTATTATTATCCACAAATTTATATCCTTTTGTACCTGGCTCATAACCTATGAATTTTAATCTTCTTGATATTTTATCTCCTTTACGTCTAATTTGTTTAGGAATATGTACATCAGCTGATACACCAAATATATGTAAATGTGATATCTGAGGTTTTTTGTTGTACATTATTTCATAAGGAGTCTTATTGATTACACTAGACCATGTTCTATTTAGAGTATAATTACAATATAATACTGCTTCAGACCAGAAATTTTTGCTCATACCAGAATCTTCTAGAGGACATCTAATCATTGTTTGTAATGTCGAGTTTCTACGTTCTGAGACTCCATTTTGGAATGGAGAGAACGGATTTGTCATAAAATGTAATATTCCTTTTGATTTTAGCCAATTAGTAAATTCATTAGAAAGAAATTCCGATCCTCTATCTGTCATTATTTTTTTAATTTTCTTATTATTTTGTATTTCCACTCTTTTATAGAATTCTTTAAATTTCATGAATACCTCATTTTTATGTCTTAAACAATATACAAATCCATATCTGCTAAAATCATCTACTATTGTTAAGAAAAATCTGTTTTTATATTTTACAGAAGGTGTAAATGGTCCTACTAAGTCCATATGTACCATTTCGAAGATGTGTTTAGTAGTGCATTTAGATTTTTTTGGTCTTGCTTTCGTTTTTAATTTCGAGCATTTACATACCGAACATTCAAGATAGTTCTCACAATTTTTTATATTTGCTCCTTCAGTACAGTTAATTACTTTTTGTATCACTGGGAAACTGGCGTGGTCTAACTTTCTGTGTAATAAATGTGCACATTCATCATGAATAGGTTTACCTATTAAAGGTTTTATTTGTTTTTTATCTTCTTTTTCATTTAAGTATTCTTCATTTTCCGAATCCAAATTTGTATCTATGCATGAAATATTTTTTTCTTCAAATTGCACATATGGTATTCCTTTTTTAATGGTGATTTTACCTACATCTATATTATTTTTTCTAATGTACATATTACCCTTTGAAATAGACATATTTATTTCTGCTTCCTCACTTAGTTTTATTGCAGCTAATATATTTTGTGGTATTTCTGGCACTAATAGCACCCCCTCTATTTTTCCTATTCCCGGTAATATTATATTTCCTTTTCCAATTACATGTACTTGGTTCTGATTAGCCACTTTTATTAGAAAATTTTCTTCTGTGAAAGAAGATAGAATTAGTTTGTTGGGTGTGGTGTGGTTATTTGCTCCTGTGTCTGTTAACCAATTATTTCCACTATAATTAATACAAGTTTCTTTATATTCTTTTTCAATTCCAAATGAAGCCCCTGTCTTATTATCTTTGTATCCTTCTCTGTACTCTCTTCTATCTCTATAGTTAGGTGAATCTCTTCTATTATATATGTTCTCTATTGGATGTCTATTTGTTACTCTGCCTCTATATTCATTTTTATATTTTTCTTTGTAATTTCTAGAACAATCTATATACAATCTATATACAATCTTTTATAATGTTCTCTTGACCCACAAATATAGCATTCTATATTTTCTCTATTCTTTTCATTAAAATATACCTTTTTGAATGTTTTTGTTTCTTTTATCATTAATTGTCTGTCCTTTCTCAAATTGTCTTCAGTAATTAGCATATTAGATAATCTTTCTACAGACAGATCCCCTAATCTTAGAGAGTCTAAGTTGTTAATAAAGTTGTCCCAATTATGATCCAAAGAATTAATTATAGCACTTTTCATTATTTGGTCTGACACATTTTCTCCTCTCAAATGTAATTCTGCTCTAATAGCCTTCATGTTCACTAAGTGTTCACTCATGGATGTACCTACTTTGAATTTTTTAGAAAAAAATTCTTTAGACAATTTTTTAGTAGTGGCTAAGCTGTCACTGTAAAATAAGTTATACATGTCCTGAATAATTTCTAATACAGTTAAATTATTTTTTATACAATAATACAAGGTTGAATTAAAACTGGCTATAAGCAGATAAAAAGCCCTGTGATGTTTAATATCTTGTTCTAAAGTCCATGGTCTTTTAGGTGGGTTGTCAATGAAATATAATAAATTTTCTTTTAAAAATAATATCTGAATATTTTGAGACCATTCCTGTATGTTGGATCCATTTAAATTCAGTTTAGGAAAGTCAGTTGGAATATATCCATTATTATTAATCAAATTACCTAAAGCTGGTTGTTGTCCATGGTCCTGAATTTCTAGAAAGCAGCAATAGGGCACTGGTATGCTAGTTGGTAATTTAAAAGGCTTTCTCTGTATTTTTTTTTTCTATTTCTTCTGGACTTGACTGCGCATGCGCGAATCTCATTTCGTTCAAGCAGCTGCCGGGGAAGGTTCTTATGCTTGCAGCTCCTCCGCTGATCTCTTCCCGGAAGTCGCCCTCTCTGGAAAAGCCTCCAACATGCCACCGATGTCCCACAGGAGCTCCCACTTCGAAGTTTTCAGGGTAAAATTCATCCCTAGCTTCTGGAAGTGTAGGTGTTGATGGCAAAAATTGGCATTTTCTTCTGTGCTCGGCAAACTCTGCAGTTAGATATTTATTTTGTGAGTCTTTATTTTTTATGTTAAATCCGGATCCGAACGCTTCTGCAATAGTCTTCATAGCTTCACTAATTTGGCTTTTTGAAGGATATATTTCAGTAATTATTTCTTCTTCATCCTCGCAGTCATCTTCATTTTTTTTTTGTATCAGATCTTTCTGAATATTTGGTTAATTTTTCACTTTTTGATTTACGGTCGGCCATTTTGACTGTCAGTTCTAACGGACATGTTTGCTTTTCAAATCTCTGAGTGTAACCGTCTATTTCAACGACTGAAGTTTTTTCGTTATTTGAGTTTCCAATTGCTTCGCATATTTTTTTGCTTATTTGTGTTGTATTTTGGTCTCTGTCTTTTGTATCGTTTGAATTAATCAATCTCTGAATATTATTTAATATTTCTTCATCGTTTTGATTTCTCAGAATATTAATTAATTTTTTTCTTAAGCTCTCACCCTTTTCCACAATTTTTTCTTTTTCTTTAATATCTTCAGTAGTGGATTTATTTTTAATTTTTTCTTCTATGGATCCATCTCTTATTTCTGTTTTTTGATCTTCGTTTGAGTATTTTTGTTCAGTCATTTTCTTTGGACATGCTCTTGTATTTGGCATTTTTGTTCTATCTTCTTTAAATATTTTCTTTATCATATTTTTATTATTGGGTCATAAATCATCCTCTTGCTACCATTTTGTTAATGAATTAAGGATCTGACCCAATAATATTCAGAGACCATATTCTTCTTTTAAGTAAAAGTGTTTATTGTAACCATCTAATATATTAAACAACGATACAATATAAAGTAACCGTTTGTACATCTACTTATATACAATGTAGGCGGGGACTAATATACACTGATGGGACGCTTCTTATGATTGACAATATTGATACTAGATATCTCCATTCTTCTTCTGGGTCTTAAGTTCCTACTCCTATGGCTGAGGCATTTAATTATTTAACAGTATTATATAGCCAATACATTAAAACAAATAGCAGACAAAGCAGATAACAAGTCCTGACAATGGCTAAAAGCAGTAAAATTGAAGAAAGAGACAGAAGGATTAATTCTGGCTACAAAAATCCAAGTCTTAAGAACAAATTAATACAAGGCCAGAGTTGAGAAAACAAATGCTATCTCTGTAAAGAAGCTTTAAAAAAACAGTTGTTAGCTGCTGCAAGAAGATTGCACAGACTGACTGCAAAGAGTGCATGACAAACTAGAGCTGTGGTGGCACTGTAGTTAGAATGCAGGCTAATTCTGCTGACTTCCAGGGGTTCAATCCTCACCTGCTCAAGTTGACTCGGCCTCCATCCTTCTGAGGTCGGTAAAATGAGGCCCCAGATTGTTGGGAGCAATATGCTGACTCTGTAAACCACTTGGGGAGGGTTGTAAAGCACTGTGAAATGGAATATAAGTCTAATTGCTATTGCTAACAATGATGGTGTATTGGAAGATCTACAAGAAACTCAAGGTGGTGCTGTTGATGGCAGCCTCAGCAAAATGCTCTTTAATAGTTTTGACTTTGTCATTTTCTCTCAATTACTGTGGATTATATACACCAAAGATGAGCTTCTGAACATCAATCAACTTTCTAGGAATATTTCTCCTCCTGTTTTACAAATGCAGAGGGAAGCTGTGTGGATATTCTGATAAAATAAACAGCAGCTTTCTTCAACAGCAGGACAAGAAAAAGGAGACATAGACAAAGGAAGCACAGGAAGAGGAAGGGGAAGCAACCAGGTGTCCTCATTAGACTAAGAAAAAGAGGGGTAAGAATGTCTCTCCCTTTGCTTCATCCAACAAACCATCACTCACTAGTACACAAGATGGACGAGTTGCTTCTTTTAAATCAGATCAACTCTAACTCAATTTTTCTCTGCTTTACAGATACTTGACTAAGTGAGGCAATAGAAAACAGTAGTTTATAGCTACCTGGATTTCAGATTCAAAGGGCAGACAGAGTTGCCAAGACATTCAGGAAAAAGAAAGGAGGGGGCATTTGCTTCTACATTAACAATCACTGGGGCAAGAATGTTAGTGTACTAAAGAAATTTTGTGATGTGGACTTAAAAACACTATTTATTCATCAATTGCAAACCTTTTTAATGCCCCATGAGAGTTCTCTTCGTGTATCTTAGTTGAGGTTTATATACCACCCCACACTTGCATAAGCAATGCATTGTAAATCCTAACTGACCAATTCCTGTGTACAGAACAGAGATATCCAGACTCCCTATTCTTTGTTTTAGGGGATTTTAACAGTGCTAGTCTAAATCAGGAGCTGCCTAGATATACTCAATGTCAGCTGTCACACTAGATAAAATAACATCTTAAACCACTGCCACTCCATGTCTCTACCAAGACCAGCTGTGGACCACTGATCATTGTATGATTCATCTTGTATCTGCTTATAGACAGAAACTTAAAGCCAGAAAACCTGTGGTCAAAATAGTGAAGTCTTGGACAGAGGAGGCGAAGTTGAGTTACAGGCTTGCCTTGATTGCTCAGACTGGAATGTTTTTGAAGCTGCTTCAGCAGATTGGATGAACTCACTGATACTGTGACATCATATGTTAGTTTTTGTGAGACGGTGTGTGCTGACCAAGAGCTTGTACATACACAGTAATAATATATCTTGGTTCACAACTAAAGCTCAAGCAGCTACATCATGTCAAAGAGGAAGCCTATGGAAATGGAGACAGGTTGCTGTATAATCAGGCCAGGAACATATTGGGAGATCAGGACAGCAAAGAGGAACTACACTGAAAAACTGAAGAATCAGTACTCTGCAAAGGAACCAGCAAATGGGTGGAAAGCCTGAAGAATATCATTGGTTATAGCAGATCCCCTTCTCTTGCTGAAGAGAATTTTCAACTGGCAGATGACCTGAATGTATTCTACTGTAGATTTGAGATGAGATCACTGTCAACTATCGCTACCCTCCCCATTCCGGATTGACCAACAATAGCCAAATCTACACCTATGGTATCTCGCCCCCCACCACTGGTGATCCTAGAAAAAAAAGGTGGGGCATTTATTTCATAGACAAAAGATCAGAAAAGCACCAGGCCCAGACAGAATAACTCTTTGCATTAAAGTCTGTGCTGATCAATCTTCACTCACATCTTCAATAAATCACCGGAGATGTGTTATGTTCCTTCTTGCCTCAACACTCTGCTATCATCCTGGTTCCCAAGAAACACTCCATCAAGGACTTGAATGACTATGGACCGGTGGCTCTGACAATTGTAATTATGAAAACTTTAAAAGGTTAGTGTTGGCCCTCCTGAAAATCATCATAGATCTGCTCTTGGACCCCTTGCAGTTTGCCTACTGCACAAATAGATCAGAAGATGATGCTGTCAATATTTATTTATTTAACGTATGGCATCTGCAGAGGTCATACAATCACTGATATACAAATTTAGTTTAAATAAAATGTTGGAATGTTTGTGTTCGTTTGTAAGATGTGGATAATACAATATAGGAGATACCGTATATACTCGAGTATAAGCCGACCCGAATATAAGCCGAGGCCCCCAATTTTACCACAAAAAACTGGGAAAACTTATTGACTTAAGTATAAGCCGAGGGTGGGAAATGCAGCGGCTACTGGTAAATTTCAAAATAAAAAAAGACTAGTCAAAAGTGCGAGGACCTGTCAGAAATCACTTTTTTCAGCCCTCTGGATAGTCCTTTTGTGCATATGGACTACTCAGAGGGCTGAAAAAGTAATTTTTGACTGGTCCTCGCACTTGTGACCTTACGAACTTACGACTGTCCTCACATTTTACATTTTTGCCCTATCTTATCACCATTTCTCTCTTCCCCTCTCTTTCTCATTCTTTCTCTCTCCCCCTCTTTCTCTCTCTGTCTCCCCCACTCTCTCTCTCATTCTCTTTCTCTCCCCTTTCTCAAAGAGAGAGGTGGTAGGTTTGAGGAGAAAGATTGCTGTACAATAAAAAAAGATGAAAGGGAAGAAAACCAATCCCAAACAAATATAAAGATATCAAGATAAAGAATGAATTGTTAAACTTTAAAGAATAAAAGAGAACAAATATGAATAAATAGCAATGATTAGAAACACACATACAAACATACAATGTATTTTCTTTGAGCAGAGTATTTGGCCGGTTCACAAATTTAAACAGTGTTTAGTCATTTCACTTAAATTTACAATTTCTGTATTTCCTTTTTGCCATATTTATTCCTCATCTATTTTTTAAAAAAACCAATATTACCCTTCATCCTCATCTCTAATCTTAATCAAATTCAATTTTTCACTTCTATTCTATATTATACCCCTTCCCATTGTCATCTATTTTTATATCCATCCTCACATTGGTTAATTATGTAATATTACAGTTGTTCAATACAAATTCAACATTTTAATATAAATCAATTAGTTATATAACTATCTTTTTTGTATATTAATCAATATGAACATGAATATTTCAATTATTTCCATGCAATCCAATTTCTTACAAATCAATTACTGGTAATTATATTTACCAATAATAATAAATCAAATAATTTCCCCCATATATTCTTCCAAACCACAACTTAACCATTTCTGCTTTCAACACAATATACAATTAATAGTATCTCAATTATTATAATTCCCTAGTTAAATAGAGCTTTTTTTTCTTTTGTGTTTTAAAATCTTGAACTCTCCTCTTTTGCCATCTGCCATAAATTTCCCATTGTTTGCACGTACCTTTTTTGATGAGGAAAAAGAAAAGAAATCTGCCTTTCCAACATGGCAAGGAAACAGCAAAGGCAACAACCTGCTTTACTTTCAGTTTCGTTTTCAGCTTGAATTGCACAAGGAGAAAAAGAAATGTGCTCCAGCAGGACTCTTTGCAGCTAGAAAAAGACTCCTGCCCAAAACAGCTGAGAGCAAATCAGCTGAGAGTCGGGAAGCTGTTCAAATCAGCTTATGGTAATTAACCTATAGGAAGCTGAAAGGGGCTGTTTTTTCTATTTTTGCAGACACGAGTCTACTCAATTGTTTTCTTTTAAAAGGCATTTTTTTTCGTGACTCGAATATAAGCCGAGGGGGGCTTTTTCAACCTGAAAAACGTGCTGAAAAACTTGGCTTATATTTGAGTATATACGGTAATATATTAAGATAAAACCATAATAAAATCACTATAATATGGAGCCATATAATTGCAATGGGATAGATATTATAATTCAATATCTAAGGAAGCTAACCATTTAACTGCTTCTGGTGTGGCTACAGTGAGATCACCCCAGGTGCCTTGAAATTTCCTGAGGGTACATTCTTGAAATTTCCTGAGGGTACATAGTATGTGTTATAATTTGTTCCTGTGCACCAGTCACATTACATGCTCTCAAACTTTCTCTACTTAAAGAGCTTTGCCTTAGTTCTGGCATGGCTTGTCCTGATTCTATTCAGGTGGCTCAATATTTTTCGGGGCAACTGCATTCTTGGAAGCGGTTTTGTTGGATCCGTGTGATCTGTTTCGTTTGGTTATTAAAAGTTGCCCATATTAATTGCCATTCTTCTTTTTCTTTTCTTTTTTTTACAAACATATCAATGCATGAAAAGTGTGGTATCTGGGTATCATGCATTCTTTTCTTTTTTTTAATAAACCTTTATTAACATTTAAAATCCAAAAATACAAGTTAAAATACATCTATAATAAAAATACATCTCTAATAATTATACAATTCAACGTCATTCTGACATTATGTAATTCTTAACATAATTCATCTATTCCCGCATATTCCTACTTAATCGACATATTTAAACACATTTTGTATCTTATTTTATTCTATACATTCCTTATTTTTAATTTCTATCCATTGATATCAATTTTCCCAAGTTAAGTAGTATTCCGAGTCTTCCTTATTATTTAGTTCTAAAGTAGGTTTGTCCATTTCTGTACATTTGAAAATTTTCCGGATTATTGCACAGTTTGTTGGTATAGTGGACAATTTCCAGACTTGTGCGAGTACAATTCTTGCTGCTGTAGTTACAGTATATGAATAAATAAATATTTAATCCTTTTAGAGTAATTTACTTTAATAATCCCCAAAAGAAACAGTTCAGGTTTCAATTCTATCAGGTGTGATTTCTTTTAGCCATTTTTGTATTTTAATCCAGAATTTTTTAACTTCTGGGCAAAGCCACCATACATAGACGTAGGTACCTTGTACTTGATTGCATTTTCAGCAATTAGGTTTTAGGTTGGGGTACATTTTTGCAAGTCTTGTTGGGGCTAAATGCCACTGATAGAACATTTTATCATCATTCATCACTGGCATCCTTCAGTCTCAAGAGACCATGGTATCGTGCTCTGGAAAGAGATCTTAAAACAGCATCTAGTGTGACTAAAAAGGCCAATTCGAGAGTGGCAATCCCTTCCACACTGAGGGCAGATATATTCTGTCCCCTGCCCAGCCCCCAGATTTCGCTGGTTCCAGGACTGCCTCTTTGCCTCAGCCTGCCGAACAAATGTCTCTTCAAATTGGAGAAGGCCATGCTGAGTCTTTAGCCTCCAAGCTGAACGATCGGAGGTCAAGGTTTCCCAGTTGTTAATGTCCATTCCCAGGGCCTTTAGGTCCCTCTTGCAGATATCCTTATATCGCAGCTGTGGTCTCCCTCTGAGGCGCTTTCCCTGCACTAATTCTCCATACAGGAGATCTTTCGGAATCCGACCATCAGCCATTCTCACAACATGCCCCAGCCAGCATAGACGTTGCTGTTTCAATAGTGTATACTTGCTAGAAATTCCAGCATGTTCCAAGACTGCACTATTTGGAACTTTGTCCTGCCAGGTAATGCCAAGAATTTGTCGGAGACAGCGCATATGAAAGGTGTTCAACTTTCTCTCCTGCTGTGCATAAAGGGTCCAAGACTCACTGCACTACAAGATTGTGCTCAGGATGCAGGCTCTATAGACCTGGATCTTTGTATGTTCTGTCAGCTTCTTATTAAGCCATACTCTGTAAGTCTGGAAAATGTGGTGGCCACTTTACCAATACGTTTATTCAGCTCAGTATCTAAAGAGAGAGTGTCAGAGATAGTTGAGCCGAGGTACACAAAGTCATGGACGACCTCCAGTTCTTGTGCAGAGATTGTAATACAGGGAGATGAATCTACATCCTGACCCATGATTTGTGTTTTTTTCAGGCTGATTGTTAGTCCAAAGCAGGGGTGAAATCTAAATTTTTTTGCTACTGGTTCTGTGGGCGTGGCTTAATTAGTGGGTGGGGCTTGGTGGTAAGGTGACTGGGAGGGTGTGGCTTGTTGGTCAGGTGGGCGTGGCCAAGTCAATGTCACTTCTTTGCCCTTTTTTATCCTACAAAACACAACACAACACAACTGGCTCACCCACAATATAAAAGCAGCTGTGCTAGACCCAAAATAGCCCCTGCAACAAGCAGGAACCTCACACAGCCACAAAAACCCCCAAAAACCAACTTTCACACTTTACACAGACAAAATTCCACATACAGCTTTGTGAGATTTTGTGTGTTTGTGTAGTTAGAGTGAAACACTACAGAAACATACTAAATCTCAGAAAGCTGCACAAATATTATTTTATTTTATTTTTATTTTTATATAAAAGCAGCTAAATTTAAAACTTCCTAAACTTTAAATGGCTAGGTCTAAAAAAAGAACAACTAAAAAAAACCCCAATTAACTATTTTTTTAAAGCTCCCAAAGGGGAAAAAACTTACCCAATTGAACAGGGGTCTCCAACCTTGGCAACTTTAAGACTTGTAGACTTCAACTCCCAGAATTCCTCAGCCAGCTTTACTTTGCTGGCTGAGGAATTCTGGGAGTTGAAGTCCACAACTCCCTGCCTGCTTGATTGCAGGCAGGAAGATTCAGTTGCTTGCTGATGCAATCGATTGCAGGGATTACAGCAAGGCTTTGCGACCAACAGCTAAAGTAAGCAAGCTGAGGGGGGGAAGGGGAGGGATTTTTGCTACCGATTAGCAGGCAGAGCCATTTAAAAGGAAAAAAGTTTTTTTCTTTTACATGGCTCTGGCGATCCAAGCTGAGTTGCCTGATTGGCAGGCAACTCAGCTGGGATTCAGAGCCATTTAAAAGGAAAAAAAAGGCTCTGATGATCACGCGGCTCAGCTGGGCATGGGGGGGTGGGAGCAGGGATTTTTGCTACCGGTTCTCCGAACTGCCCGCTGCCATCGCTACCTACTCGCCCGAGCTGGTCCGAACCGGGAGCATTTCACCCCGGTCCAAAGTCTTGGCAGGCCTTGCTAAAACTGTCCATAAGTTGTTGAAGGTCTTCAGCAGAGTGAGCAGTGATGGCAGCATCGTCAGCGAAGAGGAAATCCCATAAACATTTCAGCTGGACTTTAGACTTTGCTCTCAATCTCGAGAGATTAAAGAGTTTTCCATCTGATCTGGTCCGGAGGTAAATACCCTCTGTTACAGTTCCAAAAGCATGTTTCAGCATGATAGCAAAAAAGATCCCAAATAAAGTTGGCGCGAGAACACAGCCCAACTTCACTCCACTTCGAATATCAAAGGAATCTAATGTTAAGCCATCAAAAACTACAGTGCCCTTCATTTCCTCATGAAAGGACCTGATGATGTTGAAGAGCTGAGGTGGACATCCAATCTTGGGGAGAATTTTATAAAGGCCGTCCCTGCTAACCAAGTCAAAAGCCTTCGTAAGATCTATGAAGGCTACGAAAAGTGGCTGTCTTTGTTCCCTGCATTTCTCCTGCAACTGTCTAAGGGAAAATACCATGTCAATAGTGGACCTATTGGCTCGAAATCAACACTGTGATTCTGGATAGACTCTCTCTGCAAGCACCTGGAGCCTCTTCAGTATGACACAGGCAAGCAGCTTCCCTACAACACTAAGAAGAGAGATGCCGCGGTAGTTGTTACCGTCATCCCTGTCACCTTTGTTCTTGTACAGTGTGACGATATTTGCATCCTTCATGTCCTGTGGTACTCCGCCTTCCTTCCAACAAAGACAGAAGATTTCATGCAGTTCAGTGCGGATGTTCTCTTCGAAGCATTTCAGAAACCTCCAGCAGGGATATTATCTTTCTTGGGTTCCTTGCCAGAGGCAAGAGAATCCAGGGCCGCATTTAGTTCTTCTAAAGTTGGTTCACTGTCAAGCTCCTCCAAGACCGGCAGGCACTCAATGTTATTTAATGCTTCTTCAGTTACCACATTTTCTCTGGAATATAACTCAGAGTAGTGTTGCACCCAGCATGCCATCTGCTGTGCTTGGTCCTGGATAACCTCACCTGTAGCAGACTTCAGAGTGGTAATTTCTTCTGTGTTGGACCTAAAGCCTGCTTGATGCCATCATACATCCCCTTGATATTGCCTGTGTCAGCTGCTATCTGGATCTGAGAGCAAAGCTGCAGCCAATAATCGTTAGCATATCTCCTGGTAGTCTGTTGGACTTTGCTACGAGCAGCTCGCAGAACCTGTAGGTTGTGCTCACTGGAACAGGCTTTATATGCAATTAGAGCTCTCCTTTTTTCCTCAATCGCTGGGGTCAACTCCTCCAAATGGGCTTTGAACCAATCTGCTGTCTTTCTGATCTCCTTACCAAATACTGACAAGGTGGTGTTATAAACCGCATTCTTGAAATATTCCCAACATTCAGATGCATTTACTTCAGCCGGGCCTGGGAGAGTTTCCTTGAGTGCTAGTGCAAATTCCTCCATTTTGCCCTGATTGCGGATCTTGTTGATGTCAATTTGTGGTCTTCCTTCCTTCTTTGAGTGATGCAATCTCTTTGTTTGCAGTTTTATATTGCTGCACACCAAGGGGTGGTCTGTATCGCAATCAGCACCCTGATAACTGCGTGTGATTGTAATATTGGGGAGGTTGGAGCACCTGGTAAGGATCAAGTCGAGCTGGTGCCAATGCTTCGATCTTGGATGTCTCCAAGAGACTCTGTGTTGAGGCTTTGTTTTAAAGTATGTATTGCTAACGCAAAGACCATAGTAGCAGCAAAACTCCAGCAGTTGTTGGCCATTTTCGTTCATTTTTCCGACACCAAACTGACCTAAACAAATGGGCCAAGAACTATAATCAGCTCCAACTCTGGCATTAAAATCGCTAAGGATAAACAGTGGTTCTTTCTCAGGGATTTTCTTGATAGTAGCAGCCAGATCGTCGTAGAATTTGTCTTTGGAGTCTACTGAAGATGATAATGTCGGAGCATATGCGCTAATAAGAGTAACCAGCCCTGCTGATGAGTGGAGCTGCAAGGACAGAATTCTTTCACTTTCTGCAGCAGGTGGAGTAATAGATCCTAGTAGGGTGTTTCTGACCGCGAAGCCAACCCCATATTCCCTAGCCTCGTTTGATGGTTTTCCCTGCCAGAAGAATGAGAAGTTTTTCTCTTTTATAGATCCCAAGTCTAACAGTCTTGTTTCTTGAAGGACAATGATGTTCATCTGCAGTCTGCTCAACTCCATGTCAATGGCAGCTGTCTTAACATACGTCATCTATCTCTTGTAAATCGTCAGAAAGGCTGGGGGTCATTGTCCAAACATTCCAGGTGCCCAACTTTAGGGCTAAAGTTTTCTTATGTTTGTTGCATGGTGCAAAGTTATCGATCTGCTTATTGGCTTTGACCCTAAACCCCATGCACCCTGTGAGGTTAATAGACCTTGGCGGGGCAGCACCTTACTGGTTGGGGGCTGCCCAGCTTTAGGTGGGCGGTAAGCTGCCCAATGAGGTACAATGACCTCTCCCACTGATGAAAGTGACCCCTGGCGTCACGCTCTATGGCAATCAAGCAAAGACTTATAACCGGTGACTGCTACTTCCTGTGTTGTTTCAATGCTGTATGAAAAGCTGGAGTGTCCTCTCCAGAGCATGAGGCCTGGGTAGATTAATATGGAGGATAGACTGTTACCCAAGCAGCAGATCCTTGCTCTCCATGTTGCTGAAATAGTCCAATATGATTAGTTGCAGCTGCGTCTCAGGAGCCAATATGATTAGTTGCAGCTGCGTCTCAGGAGTTACCAGAACGTGATTGTACACAGTCACGAACTGCTTCCGGGACTCTGGCTCCAGATTTTGCCTCGAGGTTGACTCCTGAAACCTTTTCCAGTAGTAGATATAGCCACAAGGCAGTGGAGGTTTGTAATCAGAGTTTCCCTTCTCCTAGAAGATGGTTCTGTCATTTTATCTGCCGTTGGGGCATAAAGCACCCTCCCTCAACATTTTATACTGGTTTTCTTTATATGCAGCAGATTTTGTTAATGTATAGTTTTTCTCCCAAATTTTTTCCCAATATTCTAACTCAATGTTGTGCCCTATGTTTTTAGCCCATGCTATCGTTGATCCCTTTACAATTTCTTCCTCTAAATTAAAATTTAATAAATAATTATATATTTTAGATAGTAATTTCCCTTCCAGGCCTGTTAATAATTCATCTAATTGTGTAAATTTTGGTTCAGATCCAAATTCCTCTAAATCTTTTTTGTATCTAGATTGCAATTGAAGATATGGCCACCAATCTATGATTATTCCCTGTTCCTTTAATTCTTGGTTAGATTTTAATCTTCCTCCATTGTCCAAAATTTCATTGTATTTTACCATTTTACCAATATCTAATGTGTTGGGGTAGATCATTGCCTCTATAATGGATAACCAGCCTGGTATTTTGAGATAATGTTTCTTCCTAATTCCCTTCCAAGTCTGTATCAGTGAATCTCGCAGTGTATGTCTATAAAAATATGAATGTGAATGTTTCTTATTTCTGATGTTCAATATGAAGACATGCTAAAACTCTCCTATTCTTTAAATTAATCCATTCCCTAACCCAAACCAAACTTGCCGCTTTGTAATAAGTTTCCCACGCAGGGAGTCCAAAGCTACCTCTGCTTCTTCTATCTTGAAGTGAGATTAATTTTATCCTCGCTTTTTTTCCTGCCCATATGAACTTCATAATCATTTTGTTTAACTCTTTAAAGAAATTCTTATCTAATTTTATAGGAATCATTTGGAATAAATAGAGTAATTTTGGCAAAATATTCATTTTAATTGTTGTGATTTTCCCTAATAGTGACAACTGTAATTTCTTCCATCTTTCTAAATCTTTCCCTATTTGTTGTATTAATTTCGTATATAATTATCCTTTTTTAATGCTGAACATCTTGCTCTTAACCAAATACCTAAATATTTCACTTTTTTACGGTTTGAAGTCTCATTCTTTCCTTAAGTTCTCCTTTTTGTTTTTCCATTAAATTCTTAACTAACATTTTAGTTTTTTCTTCGTTAATTTTAAGGCCTGCGATATCCCCCCACCCCCTTTTTCTCTATCTCTTGCAGTAGTATTGGTCCAGATTCCAATGGGTCTTCTATAAAAAATACCATATCATTTACCATATCATCAAATACCATATCACTTTAAATTCTTCCTATTTAATTTTGGTAACTTTTATTTCTGTTTTCTGTCTAATTCTCTGTAATAATATTTCAAGGATCAGGATAAAGAGCAGAGGTGACAGAGGACAACCCTGCCTAACTCCTTTCGTTATCTTAAATGAATTGTAGTCTCCCCATTTATTATTACCCTTGCCTTTTGCATAGAATAGATTGATTTAATCATCTTTTCAAATTTATCTCCGAATTTCATGGCTTTAATTTGTTGAATCATAAATTCCCAATTCACATTATTGAAGGCTTTTTGTGCATCCAGGAAGACAAGGGCAACTTTTCTTTCTGGATGCACCTCGTAATATTCCAATATGTTAATTACTATTCTGGTATTGTTTCTAATTTGTCTCATAGGAAGAAATCCATTTTGATCAGTCTGAGCCAGCTAGCTGGTCATACAGTTCTTGAGCTTTCTCCATACTATCAACTTTAATTTTTTTATTGTTCCAGGAGACTAACATCCCCTCCGGAGTAATCCATCTAAACTGTATATTCCTTTTATTTAATTGGGTCGCTAAAAAGCGGTAATCTTTCCGCTGTTCACGGACCTTCCTAGGGATTTATTTCAGAGTAATAATTTCTTTTCCTTTGTATGTCATCAGTTTCTCTCTTATGATCATGTATATCATATCTCACTTTCTTGTGAGCGAATCTTATGTGGACTTCCCTAGGGAGTTTGTGGCATCTAGCATAACTTGTATAGACCCTGTACACATCGTCCAATTTGTTTATAATCTCTCGCTTGTCCCTTTGCAGTGCATCTGCAATGAAGCCTGCCATCAGTATCCCTAGATCCTCTTCTTTTTTCTCCATGACTTTTTGGAACCTCAGAAAGAAGGAAGCCCGATCCATCTCCAAATGTATCAACAATTCTCCTAATTCCTTATTTATCCCAGACATTTTCCAATCTACCATTTCTAGATTTTTCTGTTTGCTCTGTTCTATTTTCAATAGTTTTTATTCTCTCTTCATTCTTCTGGATTGCTTCTTAAATTGTGCCCATTCTTTCATCCAACTTCTGTAACTCTGTCTTCACCTCTCCCATTTCTAATTTTAAATTTATTTATTTATTTATTTATTTATTTATTTATTTATTTGATTGATTGATTTATATGCCGCCCTTCTCCCGAAGGACTCAGGGCAGCTCACAACAATAAAAAACAGAGAATACAAAAGTTAAAAGACAAATTAAAACAGAATATCCAATAAATAAGGTTAAACATGGGAATACCAATTCAAATTGAAGATTTAAGAATTTAAAAGGCTACAAATCAGTTTAGAGTCAACCCAGGCCCGCCCATTGGAAGAGCCAGGTCTTCAGGGCCCTGCGGAAGGTTCGGAGGTCGGGGATTATCTGGAGCTCCAGGGGTAATGTATTCCAGAGGGTAGGGGCTCCCACAGAGAAGGCTGTCCCCCTAGGGGTCACCAGTCAACATTGTCTAGCCGAAGGTACCCTGAGGAGGCCAACTCTGTGGGAGCGAACCAGGTGATGGAAGGCTACCGGTGGCAGGAGGTGGTCTCACAAGTACTTGGTCCTAGGCCACATAGGGCTTTAAATGTGATCACCAGCACCTTGAATTGCACTCAGAAGACAACCGGGAGCCAATGCAGACCATGAAGGAGTGGTGTAACATGGGAATACTGAGGCACCCCCATGATAACCTGTGCGGCTGCATTCTGCACCAGTTGAAGTCTCCGAGTGCTCCTCAAGGGCAGCCCCATATAAAGTGCATTGCAGTAATCCAAACGAGAGGTGATGAGGGCATGAGCAACTGTGAGTAAGGCATCTCGGTCCAGAAAGGGGCTCAATTGGCGAAACAGGTTCACCTGGACAAAGGTCCCCCTGGCTACAGCAGTCAAATGATCCTCCAAGCTAAGCTGTGAGTCTAGGAGGACTCCCAAATTGCGCACCTTCTCTGAGGGGGTCAACACCTCCCCCCTTAGGGATAGCGATGGAACATAGTGGACAAAACAGGGTGCCGGTAACCACAGCCACTCAGTCTTGTTGGGATTGAGTCTAAGTCTGTTCATCCTCATCCAGACCTGTACGGCCTCCAGGCACCGGGACATCACGTCAAGGGCATTGTTGGGGTGATGCAGGGTGGAGATGAAAAGTTGGGTATCATCAGCATATTGATGATACCTCAGCCCGAATCCCCGGATGATCTCACCCAGTGGCTTCATGTATATGTTGAACAGGAGAGGCGAGAGAACTGACCTCTGCGGCACCCCACAAGGTAGGGGCCTAGGGGTCGACCTCTGCTCCCCTGCCAGCACAAACTGTGTACGACCCGAGAGGTAGGAGGAGAACCACTGAAAAATAGTGCCTTCCACTCCCAACCCCCTTAGCCGTCACAGTAAGATTCCATGGTCCAGTGATGGTGAACCTTTTTGGCTTTGCGTGTCAAAAATCCAAGCGCTCTTGCGCTCTCCCATGCCAGTATCCACAATGCAATATGCACCTCATTTGCGCATGTGCACATGACCCTCCCCCCGCGCATGCGCACATGACCCTAACCCCCACATATGCGCCCCCACTTTTTCCAAGGGGGCCGGCGCGCCTCTTTCCGAAGGACAATCGGATACCGAACTGTTCCCTGGTGAGACAGCCGTTCCCCGGCCAGCAGCCAGCGCTGTCATCACTGCCATGTGCCAGCTGGGGAAGCTCCGAACACGCGCCCTTGCCTAGGCTCCTCCCCACTGGGTGCTGGGCTTCCCAGCAAGCCCCCTGCAGCAACGCGAGAACCGCCGGCCCCAGGGGCAAGGGGGTGGTGGCTGCAAGGATGGATGAGCCGGGACTTCCCTGTTTCCCCACATGAGCAGGTTTCTGGCATGGCCCCAGGCCTGTGGGGGGGGATTGAACCCCAGCACACCCATCCTTTCTGCTGCCACCCCATTGCCACCGGCGCTTCTCACGCTACAGCTTTCCACTCAGTGGCAGGAGCAGCCAGCAGCAGGCTTCAATCCTTTCCCCAGAGGCCTGAAATGCAATGCACATTTTGGCCTCCCCATTTTTGGATTTGAAGAGGAAAGGGTTTTTGGGCAGCAACGCTGTGATCCTCTCCCCGAATTAAAAAAAAGCCACTGCGTTTCAGGTGGTGGATCTGGCCAGGAGGAAAGAGAAGGTGAGTCCGAGGAGAAGGGCACGCAGCCAGCTCCATTTTTGGATTTGCCAGAAAACGCTTTCCTCTGTGGTTCTCCAGTGCACATTGCAGAACTGCGTGCCTTCCTCCTCCTTCTCTGCAGAAGGCCAGATCCACCGCCTGAAATGCACTACACTTTTTTGTTTCGGGGAGAGGATCTCAGCGCTGCCGCCCGAAAACCCTTTCTTCTCCAAATCCAAAAACCGGTGGCTCCTCCTCCTCCCCCTGCCAGTCTCACCGTAAAACTTGAAGTTTGCCTTACAGGGCGGGGGAGGGAGAAAAAGTCCTGGTTGGGGGAAATCCCCTTTGCAGAGGCAACGGTGGCTCCTCCTCCTCCTGCTGCCAGCTTCACTGTAAATCTCAGGATTTGCCTTACAGGGGGAGAAAGGTTCAGAGGGGGGAACGTCCGTGGTGCTAGTGACTGCAGCCACAATCTGGAGAAGCCCCATTGGAGCTGGTCAGGCAATTTCCAGCATGGTCTGTCCTGGTGGAGCACAGGGCTTGCCTACATAACTTTGCCGTCAAAGAGGCAGAAGAGGAAGGCCGTTTGTGCCAGCAAAGAGGCAGTGGCGCAGGCAAACTTATGTAGGCAAGCCCCATGCCGCAGCTCTGTGTGTCTGCAGAGCTGAGCGTCTGGTATCCTGCTTCTCTTGCGCTGGCCACCACCTTGCACATGGCTGATCGGCTCTCCAATGGAGCGTGGCTGCAGTCACTGGCACTACAGAGATCCCTCCCACCAGGACCTTTCTCCCGCCCCTCCCCCCCGGTAAGGCAAATCCTGAGATTTACAGTGAGGCTGGCAGGGGGAGGAGGAGGAGCCGCCACCTCTGCAAAGAGCATTCCCCTCTTTCTCCCCCCCCCATAAGGCAAACCTCGAGCAGAGGCAGCGCTAGTTTGCCGGCACGAACAGCCTCCAACATGGATCCCAGGAAGCGGCTGTCAATGGCATGGCCGGTGCACATGCGTGCTAAGAGAAGCTGCCCAGTGGGCATGCGTGTGCCAGGAAATAAACTTATGGTTTCAGGTGCGCGCATGCACATCAGCCACCTCGTCTTCTGGTTACTGGCGAGCATGCGTGTGGGACTATCAGCTGGCCAGCTGATCTTCTAGTTTCTGGCACATCCGCATGTGGGAAGTCCTGCTGATTGTCACATGCGCATGCACACCAGTAACCAGAAGACTAGCTGGCCAGTGCGCATGCATGCGCCAAAAATCTGGAAGCAGACTGGGCATCACTGTACGTGCCAGGCAACATGGCTCCGCATGCCATCTGTGGCACGCATGCCATAGGTTCGCCATCACAGCCATGGTCGATGGTATCAAAAGCCGCTGAGAGGTCAACTAAGACCAGGACAGAGGAGTAACCCCTATCCTGGACATGCCAGAGATCATCTATCAACGCGACCAATGCCGTTTCCGTACTGTGACTGGGCCTGAAGCCGGACTGAAACGGGTCCAGGTAATCCGCTTCATCCAGGAATTGTGTAATTTAATTTCTCCATGATTTTTTTGTCATATTTTCCTGGAGTTTTACCATGGTTTCTTGTATTGTCATCAGCTTGCATCACCTGCATATTTGGAGTGTTGTTTAATTTTCCAATGGTTAATATTCCTTCAATTAGTCTTTGGTTCGATGGAGAAGCAGTCGGTATTGGGACTAATGATGTAGCCTTCTTTCCTGTTTTCAGGGTTGTAATGGTGGTCATTTATCTTATAATTTTATACTGATCACCTAGAATTTTATATATATATTCCCAAATATAAAACCATCCAGTTTTATTAATCTAGTTTGTATTTATATATGTTATACTTTCCTGTAAATTAAGCTAATTCCCTTCTAATCAATGTAATTCTATCACTATAAATCAATATCAATTTTACTATTATGTGTCAATAGATTAGTTGATAATAAAAATAGTAAAGATAATATAGATAATAAATATTAAATATTGGATATTAAGTACAATAAATACAATATATAGAATAAATACAGTAAATAGTCATTAATCTAATTGAAAAAATCAAGTTATTAACAAATCTAGTTGATAAAGTTAATAAAGTTAATAAATACAATAAATACAGAAATATGATTATATTTTTATATAACTATCACCATAACTCTATTTACTAAGTTTCTTAAACAGATATATTTTCGTCAGAGTGGTTAAATATATATATATGTTTCTAAAAACTAAATCTATAATCTATAGCCAGCTCTAAAAATACTAAATAATATTATAAATGTATAGATGTGGGGGAATGTTAAGCTATAAAAACTGAAAAGAGAGCAAAGAAAAAGAAAGGAAAGGGGTATTTGAATGTTTGAATATTATTAATCCCATTATTTTCACTGTTGCATAGCTTCCGTCTTACAATGTCAGTCTCTCTCTGTCTGCACAGTCACCCTCTCGCAATCTTTCCTTCTCAACTGTAAGCCTTTTGTTTCTCCATTGGAGCGCAAGTTTCTGAAGTTCAAAATATAAAATACAGTTCCTTATTTGCAGTTCTTTATTTATTTCACAGAGTGAAGCTCTGCTCCTTTTGCCTTATAACTGTTTATTGTTCTCTTCTGCTCACTATACTGCTCCCGATGCCAGAATGCCGCCAATTGTTCAAAATAGTCTTTCTCTATTGGAGACTCACTCTATATCTTTTCTTTTATTAAAAAGTTTTACAATGAGTACAAATATTTTCTCCCCCCTCCCATCCCCCTCCCTAACCCCCCAACCCAAACCCCTCCCTCCCTCCCTCACCCACCCCCCTCCCACTCTTCCCCCCACCCCCCACCCCCTGAACTTCCCAAGACTAGCACACGGTATAACCTTTAATAAACCTAGAACTATAATAAACTAACAATACATTGAACTACTATTAACCCTAGATCTTTAACTCCTATCACCCCAAAACAATATACATATAAACCACTGACAAATTATGCAAAATATTCATTCATAAGCTATTTGAAGTTTTTTAGTCCGATATTTACTTTGGATATAGTCTATCCATCTTCTCCATTCTGTTATATATCTTTCATTCGAATAGTCTCTGAGATATGCGGAGATTTTCGCCATTTCCGCCAAATGCACCACTTTCAATGTCCATTCCTCCATGGTGGGTATTTCTTTCTTCTTCCAATATTGTGCCACCAATAACCTAGCTGCTGTTATCAGATTTAAAATCAACTTTGTTTCTATAACTGTACCATCCGTAATTATACCCAACAGAAAAAACTGTGGCGTAAACTTAATCTTTTTCTTTAAAATATTTTGAATAACCCACCAAATTTTTACCCAGAAAGCCTTAATCTTTTTAGAAGTCCACTAAATATGATAATATGTAGCATCCTGGCTTTCACATCTCCAACATTTGGGCTGAAGGTTTGGATACATACAAGCCAATTTTTTCGGGTCTAAGTGCCATCTATAAAACATTTTATAAAAGTTTTCTCTTAAATTTTGAGCTTGTGTAAATCTTACATTTCTAACCCAAATATTTTCCCATGTGTCCATCGAGATTACCTCCCCTATATTTTGTGCCCATTTTATCATACAATCCTTAACTAATTCAGTTTCTGAATCTATTTCCAATAATACATTATATAACCTTTTTATGTGCATTTGACTTTGATCTTGTATTTGTTTAATCTAATTATCATCCTGAAACATAATTCCCATTTTTTGGTCTTCTATCCATCTGGCCTGTAGCTGACCATACTGAAACCATGTTTTAATCACTCTTTCATCTTTTAATTGCTGGATAGTTTTTAGTTGAAGTGTATTCCCTTCCTTATACAAAAGTTCCTTATATGTAATCCCATCTTGTTTTTGCTCTGTACTTATATTCTCTATCGCATTTCTGGGTATTGTCCATATTGGCAATTTATCATTTAACTTATATCGATATTTCTTCCAGACACGCAACAAAGCACTCCTCAGTATATGACTTTTAAAAATAGTATCCACCTTTTTATCATACAATAAATAAGCGTGCCAGCCATAGACCAGACCATAACCCTCTATATTTAATATCCTTTCCTCCGTCATGTTAACCCAATCACTAACTGCTGACAAGGTAGCTGCTTCATAATACAGTCCTATATTTGGCATTTTAAGACCTCCTCTCTCTCTAGAGTCTTGCATTATTCTCTGTTTTACTCGTGGTTTCTTCCTTGCCCAAATAAAAGAGTTTACACCCTTTTGCCACTCCTTCAGATTTTTGTCTGTTTTAAGTATAGGTATTATTTGAAAAAGAAATAGAAACCTTGGTAAAACATTCATCTTTACTGCGGCTATCCTTCCCAGCAGCGACGATTGCAGTTTTTCCCAACTCTGTAAATCAGTTTGTATTTTATTCCACAATAATTCATAATTATGTTGGTATAATTTCATATTTGTTGTCAGGATATTAATCCCTAAATATTTGACCTTTTTAACTACTTCAAATCCTGTTATGCTTACCATCTCCTCTTTTTGTTTTACAGTCATATTTTTAGCTATTATCTTTGTTTTGGCTGCATTTATTTTAAAACCAGATACTTGTCCATAATCTTTAATTATATCCATCAAAACCTTAATAGATTGTAGTGGCTGGGTTAAGGTAACAACCAGGTCATCTGCAAACGCACGTAATTTATATTCATGCTGTCTAATTTTAATTCCCTTTATACTTTCTAGCTCACATATTTTATTCAATAATATTTCCAATGACAGAATAAACAGTAATGGAGACAATGGACATCCTTGTCTTGTACCTTTTTCTATTTCAAAGTTATTGGTTAAGCCTCCATTAATTATTATTTGAGCTGTTTGTCTCTGATATATTGCCTTAATTGATTGCTCAAAATACTCTCCAAACTTCATCCTTTCCATTATTTTCAATAAGAATTGCCAATTCAATCGATCAAACGCTTTCTCTGCATCAAGAAATATTAGCGTTGCAGGGACCTGGTTATTCCTGCCCAAATATTCCACTATATTAACAATATGCCTAGCATTATTTTTCATTTGTCTACCACTTATAAATCCTGTTTGATCATGATGTATCACTTGCTGCATAATTTTCATTAATCTATTTGCTAACACTTTAGCAAAAATCTTATAATCTGTATTTAATAGTGATATGGGCCTGTAATTTTTGGGTTCTAAATGGTCTTGACCTTCCTTAGGTATTAGAGAAATAAAGGCTGTCTTCCACGATGGGGGTATCTCTCCACCCTGTTGTATGTTATTAAATAATTCTTTCAGTGGTTCCATCATCTCCTCCTGTAAGTTTTTATAGTAGACTACAGTCAAACCATCTGTCCCTGGGGCCTTACCAGACTTCAATTCTTTAATTGCTACTGCAATTTCCTCGGATGTTATAAGCTGATTTAAAATATCTCTCTGCTCTTGTGAAACTGTAAAAATATTTTGTTTCTGTAAATATCTATCTATATCTATGTCTTGAATTTTATCAGCCATATATAATTTTGAGTAAAACTCTAAACAGGATTTCTTTATTAAATCTTGCTGATAAACCTCTTTACCTCTGTATTTTACTTTTTCTATTATCCTTTGACTCCGTTTTTTCCTAAGAAAATACGCTAACCATCTACCCGGTTTATTAGCATTACAAAATGTGTTGTGTTTAGCATATTTCAAATTAATTGCTGTTTGATCTGCTATCAACATATTAAATTGCCCCCTCAGTAATTTAATTAATTCTTTGGTTTTATTATCTGTCGGATTCAGTATCAAATTCTGTTCTTTTTTCTTTATTTCTTCTTCTAATAACTTTCTTTTCTCCCCCTGCTTCTTTTTAAATTTATTATTTAAGTATATTAAAATACCTCTCATGTATGCTTTACTTGCATCCCAAACCATTTCCACAGGGGTACCCTTTTGCATATTTATAACAAAAAATTCCTTCGTAAATTTCTTACATTCCTTTACATTTTCTTCATATCTAAATAAGTTTTCATTTAACTTCCATGACCTTCTGGGTCCCTTCCCATACTCCATCTCCACCCAAACTGGGCTGTGATCAGTTAACGTTCTTGGAAAAATCTTCGTATTCTTCACCCTAGAAAAAAGATCATTAGTTATTAAAATAAAATCAATCCTTGAAAAGGACTGATGTCTGTCTGAGAAAAAAGTGAAATCTTTTTCTGTTGAATTCCTCTCCCGCCAAATATCCTTCAGCTCCCACTCCTCCATCAACTCAAAAAAAGATTTTGGCAGTTTTGATCTTGTAAAAAAACTCTGCTTAGGTCCTTTCTTGTCTTGTTTGGTGTCTATAACTCAATTCCAGTCACCAAGCAAAATGCATGACTTATAGTTCCATTGCATCAGTTTTTCATGTAAATGTCTATAAAAAATTTCCTGCTGTTGATTAGGTGCATAGACTCCAACTATAAGTAATTTTTCCCCTTTAAGCAATACTTCTATTGCTAAAAATCTTCCTTGATCATCTGCTTCAATTAATTTTGCAGTTAAGTCCTTCTTTAAATAGATGACTATGCCATTCTTCTTCTCTGGTGCTGCTGCAACATAGTGTGCACCCAATCTTGTATTAATTAAGTATTTTTGATCTTGTAGTCTAATATGAGTCTCTTGCAAACAAATTATGTCATTTTTAAATTGTTTGAGGTAACAAAATATCTTCCTCCTTTTCTGCGGTGAATTCAAACTATTGACATTCCAGGTCAGGAACCTAGTTCCCATCCTGGAATCTCTGAAGCCTCTGGAGCATTTGCTGGTTTTCATGCCTTAATTGACCTTTGGGTCTAGCTCCTCCTACAGCTTCTGTTTTTGTAGTTTCTCGGGTTGCCATCTGTAATTGTTGCAGTTTTAGTTCTTTACGTTTAGCTGTTGCTGCTCTGGTCTGTCTTTGATCCTTTGGTTCTTCTGGTATGTCAATCAACTGTATCTGAAGGAAGTCTTCTTGACTAGTCGAAATTGTAATGCCCCCCTGTGCTATTGCAAGCAAATCTTCTCTCTCCTGTGGTCTCTCCTCAATTAGTTGTTTCTTGCCTTTAAGTTCAGGCAATTTTGGTCTTCCAGCCTTTAAAACATTTAAATAGAAATTTCTTGCTTTTTCCACTGTATTAAGCCTGTATCTTTCTCCAGAATAACTAACCACGATACCAGCTGGAACATTCCATCTATATTGTATCTGGCGATTTCTCAACTCATCCACCAAAAAAGAGTACTCTCTTCTAGCTCTTAACATTTTTGGGGGGATTTCCTTCATTGTCATCACTTCTTGCAAATTCACTTGGAGCTTGTTTTTAAAAGTGGCCTGTAAAATTTCATTACGGAACTGTCTTGAAGTGAAGTAAATTACAATGTCTCTAGGTAAATGCTTCTGTCTGGCCACCCATGAATTAACTCTGTAAATTTTGTCAATTTGCCAATCCACCTTTTCACACTTTTGAGCCCCCATCAACTGTGCCACAGCTTCTGTCATCATATCTTTCAAATTTTCTTGTTTATTTTCTTTCACCCCTCTTATTCTTAGGGCAAACTCCATTTCTCTGTATTGAATTAGAGTCACATCAGCCTCAGTTCTCTCAATTTTTTCCTGGGACTGCCCCACTCTGCTGGCCAATATTTGATTAGATTCTTTCACTTCTTCATTTTTGTCATCTGGTATCTCAGCCTGAGATGCCAGCCCTTTAAATGCATAAAGTATGTCTTCCCTAATTTCTTTATTTCTTGCTGAAATATCCTCTGAAACTGTTTTGATTTTATTATCTATCACAGCAGTAAGTTCTACTGCAACTGATTGAATCCTGTCATCCAGCACAGCTGTGAGTTTCCCCTCTGTAACTTTTAAAGCTCCTTGTATAGCATCTTGTATCATTTCAATTGTCAAAGCTGGTGTTTCTGTTTGGGGGGCAAAAGCTTGCAATTTTGATGTATGTGCGGGAGAACTGCCTGCACTTCCTGGACCCTTTGTTGGAACAGTTTTTACTGTTGGAAGTTTTGTAGCCATTTTAAAATGAGTTGATTTCCCCCCTCCTTCTTCTTCCTTCTTCCCTTCTCTTGTCTTTTTATTTAAAATTAAAAGCAGCCAAACAACAAAAACACTTCTTCCATTTACTTAAAACAATCCTTAGAAAAATCCTCCTTCTAGCAGAACATTAATAGAGTAACTTTTTAACAGTCAGAAGAGGCTCTGCCAGCACTTTAAATCATTTTTGTTTTCATACACTTTCAAGCCTCAATCGCCATTTTGTATCCAGTTAATTTAAAGCTTCCGAAGGAGGCAATACACAAAGAGTTGAAATTAAGTAAAGTACTTGCAAATTTTTTCCCTCCTGGCTGGTCTTGCCTGCATATATTGTTTAAACTTTAAAATCTTGAAAGAAAGAAATTAAAACCTGCAGATGCAGTCGCGGCTTTTAGCTCTGCCGTTGCAGTGTCGTTCCCGGTCTGGAGCTGCTTGGCTGGTTTCTGGGGAGCTCAAACCTTTCACCCCACAGAAGTACTTCTGGGGGCTTCTAGGGAGCTCTACCCCCACCAGCCTGCTCTTCACTCTCCCCTTTGCCTGGGGAGAGACTTTTCAAGCCTCCCGAACAGCATTGACCTGCTGTTCGGGGGCTTTTACAAAGCCACGGAATGGGCGCTCGTATCAGAGCATCCTCAAAGCTACGCGGAGCTGCCGGAAGTCCAAGACTCACTCTATATCTTTAATCGCTCCTCTGGCTGCTTCTTCTCCGGTCTTCCAAACTCAGCTAAATCCACTGCTCGCATTATGCCTGCTGTACTGTCTTCTCGCCTCTCTTCCCTTTTTTGTGCCCAGTGTGTCATGCCTCGAGGTCTGCCATTAAGGCAGGCTTCTTCCAGGCTGGGTTGGAGGTTCTCTTCCTAGTGCTGCGGGAAACTGCACCTTTCCTCGCTGCCTCCAAGACTTCCTCCTTCTATTGTTTGTCCCTCCAGGACAAAACTTTGCCTCCCACGGCCCCCAATCACTAGAAATCCAGCACAGGGAACGGAGCTTCTGTTCCTCTGAACTGCCTCAGCACGACGTCATCACCAGAAGTCCTGCGATTCTTCATCTAGATTGTAAGACTGTGGTATGCTATTCCAAGTTGGTTTCCTAGACTTAGGTCTGGTGAGAGACAGACAGTCTAATATTTTATGTTTTGGAAGATCTCTAGGAGTTGATAGCATATTTATGTTATTCTACTCTCGGACTGTCTGTTTTTGTCACCTGAGATCAGAAGGGGCAATGTTAAAGAGAACCTGAAGCCATGAGGCAGGTGTGGATTTAAGGGTTCCAGATATTATTCTCATTGTGTCATTAAGGTAAACATCAATCTTGTTGGTATGACAACTTCTTCCCTATACAGGTGCACATGTTTTGTGCTTCCTAGCCTGTTTCTGAAATTTTCCTAATCAAGTTATTACTGGTTTTCAATTTTTGTCTGATTACTTCAAAGTGTTTTCCAAATGTAATAGATTGGTCAAGGGTTATTCCAAGATATTTTGGAAGGTAGTTGTGTTTTATCCTTTTTCCACAAAAAGCTACATTTAACTCTTTCTTTGCTATATGATTGCTTAATGGAAGACACATACTTCTGTTTTATTTGGGTTAAGGCATAGCCTCCTCTTCTTTTTATATGTATAACTTTTTTATTTTATCAATGTATAAAATGCATGACTTCCTGTTGGCACTGCCGGCATTGCGGACAGTCTTAGTGGACCGCCAGCCCCGCGATCGCGTTAAAGCCGCTCTGACAGCATTAATCGGCTGTTTGGCAGCTTGAAAACCTCTCCATTGGGAGAAGAAGGAGAGGAGAGCTGGTGGGTGTGGGTAGAGCTCCCCGAAAGCCCCTGGAATAACTCCAGGGGCTTGGAGGGTGAGAGCCCCCCGTTCAGCCCACTGAAGCTCCAGATCCGGGATGACTCTGTTCTAAACAGAGCCAGATGTCGCAACCAACTCTGCTGTCAAAAGTGAGATTGATTGATTCCAAGAGCAGACAGAGCGGAAGCAGGAGAACAAGCAATTTGCAAGTGTCAATGCTTAGCTCCTAGCTTACATTGTTTCAAATCGAATCTCTTTGAGTTGGAGGCTGGAAGATGGCGCCTTTGTTGTGGGCATGAAAGTGAAAGTTAGAAACAAAAGTGTCTTTTGAGATCTGCGCTCTGAGAGTGATTAAAGCTGCTGGATTGAGAGTTTGGTGGAGGTGGAGGAAAGACTATTCTGCTTGACAAATTATAAATTATTTTTGAAAATTGTCTGAAAATTGCTTAAGAGACTTGTGGCTGTTAAAGGGGAAAAAGATTTTTGTTAGTATAAGATGGCTTCTAAACAAGTTAAGTCAAGAGCTCCTAAAATGGAGGAGATTCTCCGATAGTGTCAGTAGTGACACAGAAAACACAATTTCCAGTGGATTCACAGAGCCAGGAGGCTTCTTTAAAAGATCTTAAAGAATTTATAAAAGAAGCCATGAATAATCAGACTGCAGCTATGAATGACCAAACAGTAATTATGGATGGGAAACTTAAAGAATTTGCGGCAGATATAAAAGCAATTAAAGTTGTTGTGGAAGAAAAGCATAACGAAATAAGAGAAGATATTATTTTAGCAGCTTCAGGACTGGCAAAACACCTTGTTCAGTTGGAGGAGAGAGTAGAAGAAATTAATGAAGCTAATTTGAATTTGGAAAATAAAGTAGGAGAAATTGTGACTAAAACAGAGAAGGTGGATGATGATATGGTTATGTTACAATATAGATTTATGGAATTTGCTTTGAGACTGAGAGGGCTAAAAGAAAATAGTCATGAAAATTTAAGGGACATTTGTGCTGAAGCTTTGGCAGTGATAATTAAAGAAAAACCAGAAGACGTAGCAATTCAAATTGACAAAATTTACAGAGTTAATTCCTGGGTGGCAAGACAAAGGTAGTTGCCAAGAGATATGGTGATTTATTTTACAACCAGGAGGATCAGAAATGATATTTTACAAGCTTCCTACAGGAGCAAGGTTCAAGTGGATGGACAAGAATTAGTGGTTTTGAAAGAGATTCCTCCCAAGATGTTAAGAGGTAGAAAAGACTTTGGATTTTTGGTGAATGAATTGAGAAATCGACAAGTCCAGTACAGATGGGATGTTCCAACTGGTTTAACAGGGAATTATGGTGGAGAAAGATACCGTTTAAATACAGTTTGGAAGGCAAAAGACTTTTATGTCAATGTTTTAAAGACTGGATACCCACCCTCACCGAGGGGGGGGGGGAGAAAGAAAAAGGAGATGCTACAACAAGAGAAATATGGAAAACAGATACAAACCTATGCTGAAGCTGCAGCTGGAGGAATCATTATGGAAGAAGAGTTAGTGCAATTTGGGGGCCCACCACCAACCTCTGTACCACCCAAGAAGATAGAAGAACCAAGAGAACAATGATTGACATGAGCAACTTACAAACTCCAAGAACAACAACTAAAAGAGCAACAATCTCAAGTTTTACCCCAAGAAGTCCAAAAAACAGAAGCAGTGGGAGGGGCTAGGCTGAAGAGTAAGATGGAGGAGGATATTCAGTGTATGGTCATGAAGCTTCGAGGGGCCAAAGATGGCAACTAAATTCCTATCCTGGAATGTCAATGGTTTAAACTCACCACAAAAAAGAAAGAAAATATTTCACTACTTGAAACAATTTAAGAATGATGTTATTTGTTTGCAAGAAACACATATCAGACTATCAGATCAAAAATATTTGATAAATTCACGATTAGGTACACATTTTGTGGCATCAACATCAGAGAAGAAAAATGGTGTAGTTAAATACGTAAAGAAAGGAATATCACCTAATTTAATTGAGGCAGATGCTCAAGGCAGATATATTGCAATGGAATTATTAACTCAGAATAGAAAAATGCTTTTAATCGGAATATATGCAACTAATCAACAACAAGACAAATTCTATAAATTTTTACATACCAAAATAATACAATGGGATTATAAATCTTTTATACTGATGGGTGATTGGAATGGAATAATAGATACACAGAAAGACAAAAAAAGTCTCTCAAAAATTTCAACACGTGCAAAATTACCCAAATCTTTTTTTGATATGATGGAAGATATGGAATTGAGAGACATTTGGAGAGTACGGAATGCTGAGGAAAGAGATTTTACTTTTTTCTCCGATAGACATCAATCTTTTTCCAGGATTGGTTTTATATTAATCACAAATGATTTCCTTTCTAGGGTGAAGAAGGCGAAGAACTTTAACTGATCATAGTCTGGTTTGGGTGGAATTGGAACAGGAAAGGGGAGAAAGGAGGTCTTGGAGTTTAAATGAAAATTTATTTAGATATGAAGAAAATGTGAATGAGCTTAAAAAACAAATGAAAGAATTTTTTGCTATTAACATGTATAAGGGTACCTCTATGGAAATGGTATGGGATGCAAGTAAGGCCTATATGAGGGGAACTTTAATACATATGAATAATAAATATAAATTAAAACAACAAAAGAAGCAGAAAGAGACTGAGGAGGAAATAAAAAAGAAAGAACAATTACTTATAATTAATCCAGGAGATAAGAAAGTAAAAGAGACTGTATTGGAACAGCTGTATTGGAATATTTGAGAAGAATAAACAGATCACAGCAATGCTGGTGTATTGGGTTGTGAAATATGCCCTGACTTGAATGATTTGGATTATTTTATTAAGGACTGCAACAAATTTGGACTTAATTGCAATCGCAGAAGTTCAATACAATACATTTTGTAATGCTAATAAACCAGGTAGATGGTTGGCCTATATGTTGAGGAAAAAACAAAAATCACGAGTTATTGATAAGATAGAATATAGAGGCAAGGAAGTTTATCAACAGAATATGATCAAAAAAGCTTTTTTAGAATTTTATACAAAGTTATATGCTAGTGATTCAATTCAAGGTATAGATATAGATAGATACCTAAAGGAAGAGAATATTCCTGAATTAACACTAGAACAGAGGGAGGGCCTGAACCAGCCAATAACCTCTGAGATTATTGCAGCAATTAAACAGTTAAAAACAGGTAAAGCTCCGGGAACAGATGGATTAACAGCTGTTTACTACAAGAATTTACAGTTTGAAATGGTAGAACCGCTTAGAGTTTTATTTTGTAAAATTCAATCAGGTGGAGGACAGCTTTTGTCTCCAGCTCCACCTTCCTGGAGAACAGCTTTTGTTTCATTGATCCCAAAGGAAGACCAAAATTGTATTAAACCTGAAAATTTTAGGCCAATATCACTTTTGAACACTGATTATAAAGTTTTTGCTAAGATATTAGTGAATAGATTAATGCCAGTTATGCAACAAACAGTTCACAATGACCAATCAGGCTTTATAAAAGGGAGACAAATGAAATATAATGTTAGACAAGTTGTAAATTTACTGGAGTATTTGGAAAAAACCAACCAAGTCCCTGCAGAGTTTGTATTTTTGGATGCAGAGAAGACATTTGATCGATTGAATTGGCAATTTTTGTTTAAGATAATAGAAAAAATGCACTTTGGAGAATACTTTACACAATCAATTAGAGCAATATATCAGGAACAAACAGCACAAATAATAGTTAATGGAGGTTTAACAGATGTTTTTAAAATTGAGAAAGGAACAAGGCAGGGTTGTCCCTTGTCTAAGATAAAGTGTTTATCTTAACTTTAGAAGTTTTGCTGAATAAGATATGTGATTTGGATAAAATAAAGGGAATTGTAATTAGACAGCAAAATTATAGATTAAGAGCGTTTGCAGACGACTTGGTTGTTACTTTATCTCAACCTATAGAATTGGCTCCACATATGTTGGACATACTAGGTCAATATGGTAAGGTATCTTGATTTAAAGTAAATCAACATAAGACAAAGGTGATAACTAAAAATATGTCTATATCTCAACAAGAAGACTTAAGAAGAATAATGGGGTTTGAAATAGTTAAAAAGGTTAAATACTTAGGAGTATACATTGCAGCCTCAAATACGAAATTATTCAAAAACAACTATGAAGTTCTTTGGCAAAAAGTGCAGAAAGAAATGGAAAATTGGAAAAAGCTACAACTTTCTTTACTGGGAAGGATAACAGTAATAAAAATGAATGTGTTACCTAGGTTTTTATTTTTGTTTCAAATGATATCGGTGCTTAAGAAAGATGGAAATTTGAGGGAGTGGCAGAAAGGGGTTAATACCTTCATTTGGGATGGTCAACAACCAAGAATAAAATTGAAAATTATACAGGATGTACGTGAGAGAGGTGGTTTGAAAATGCCTAACTTAAGACTGTATTATAAAGCAGCTGTTTTATCACAAATTAGTGACTGGTTTAATTTAACTGAAGAGAGAATTCTAAATATAGAAGGTTATGATTTGTTATATGGATGGCATGCGTATTTGTTATATGAAAATATGGGCAAATCCAAGACACGCAATAGAAAATATAAGTATAGAACAAAGACAGGAGGTGATTACTTATAAAGAGCTCCTTTTTATGGAAAGGGGCAAATTGCAATTGAAATCTTTAAATGCATTGAAAGAAGAAGGGATAATTTATACTTGGTTTCAATATGGCCAGCTTCAAGCTAGATGGAGGGAAGATCAAAAAATTGGTGTTATGCAGAGACTTCCGGTGGGATCGCGACATCGCCAGACGCTTCTTTTTGAAGCGCCAACCCAGGGCTCCGTAGAACTGCAAGAACAGCGACTATCAGCTGTCTTGCGGTTTGGAAACTTTCCTCCTGGTAAGAGGGGGGAAAGTGAGTAGATGGGTGGGGTAGAGCTCCCTGAGAGTGCCAGATTTTACCCATAATCTGGCGCTCGAAGATGAGAGCTCCCCGCTAAGCCTGTCAGTACTCCGGGCCCTGGATGTCTCTGTTTTGCAGAGCTAGATGTCGTGACCATCCCAGCAACCAACTTTAAACAAATACTTTTTGAATCAAGCTGGCGGAGCATAAGCAGCATGAATAAAACAGCAAGTATTTTCTTTTTTTTTAACTCCAAAGATTTACCTTCTTTAAAAGATTTTCCTTAAGCTGAAAGTGAAAGCAAGATGGCATTTGAGTTTCAACGGGGCGTGAAGAAGTGAAAGTTAAAAGTAATTATTGACAAGCCCCTGTTTGAAACGTAAAACTCTTTTTTGAAAAGTGGATGAAACAAGAAAGGAAGTAATTATAATAATTGAAGCAGTAATATAAATTACAAATTGCAAAGGGTCTTTTTTTTCTTTTTGATACTTTTTTCCCCCTGTCCTTTTGGAAGGGAAGGAAGAAGGGGGGCAAGTTGGCTGGTCTTTTTGAAAGCAAAGAAGGGTTAATTAACCCTCAGATATGGTCTGATTTTGAGGAAGCTTGGAGCTCAATTACCTCTGCTTTATTGGAAAAAATTGATACTATATTTCAAGCTTCTAAAGCTGGAAACAATGAAACACATGGAAATACTGAGTTGCAATCTAGCAGTGGGGGATTGATTGAAGAGCTGGGAGCAGGAAAAGAACAACAACAGCCTATAGTAGTTTTTTGGGAGAGAAAGATGGATGCTTTGCAGAATAAGGAGCAAGAAATTTTGGGAGCTGATGAGACTTTGGCTACACGAATTTTTTCTTACAAAGTCCAACCTACATTTAAAGAGCTGTTTTCAGAAGAAGTTATATTTCTGCAAAAATTTTATAATATGCAATCCCAAAAAATGCAAGATTATACTGGAGTTTAAAAAGGCAGAGGGATCAAAGTTAAGAAAAGTGTTCGTAAAAAGGAGAAGAAGAAAGACCGGAGACAAGGAAAATAACCCTGCTTGATGAGATGATGGTCCTTAAAAAGTATTGTTTAAGTGTTTAAAGATTTTGAACTTTTGGAAGAAAACATCCAACAGCTTAATGCCAGTTAACTAAGCGATGAGCGACGATGAGGAGGTAACCTACAGCTGTATTGGAATATTTTGAGAAGAATAAACAGATCACTGCAATGCTGGTGTGTTGGGTTGTGAAATAAGCCTTGACCTGAATGGTTTGGAATATTTTATTAAGGACTGTAATAAATTTGGACTTAATTGCAATTGCAGAAGTTTTATTGAATATAGTAAATTGGAGTTTTCTGTTTGAAGGTAATAAATATAAGGCAAAAGGACTATGGGCCTAGGGCAATTGCAGTTGATCTGGTGGTTTCCCTAATACGTCTGATGAATTTATCAATCTAATTTTTGGCTGGATTTGATGGATACTATTTGAAATACAATTACAAAGTCACTCAGGGTTTTTTTTTATATAAAGAAGCAATTTTTATTTAGGTGGGTAGACGTAAATGAAGACATTCTATATGCTGTTGGAAGATGTGAAGATAAGAAGATTAGCAACCGGTTTAATCTAGTATGAAGAATTTAAATGTTTGATATAGCTATTAAATGATGTTTTTAGTTGATTTCTTAATATGTATTGATAAATTAATAAGAGGTTTGATTACTATTTTTTAGTTAGAAAAAAAAATTCTTTTAAGTGTTTTAACTATAATTGGATCTTGATGGTTTAAAAGTGGAGGACGGAAGAGTTTATATAGTATTTTATTTTAAATTTGGGGTTTTTGAATGAGGGGTTTTTTTTTGTTTTCAATGAAAGAAGTTATAAAATATCTTGTTAAACTGTATAGATCTAATAATGTTAAGTATCTATTAGTTAAATTGAGTAATGATAGGATTGATTAGGTAATATTTAACTGCTTTATTAACTGCTGTAATTATAAATGGATACTAATTCTGTTAAATTAGATGGAATGAGAAGAAAGAAGACTTGCTTTCCTTTCATCCATTTGTTTAATGATTATGATAAATGAGAGATGGAGTTGAATTTAGGGGATTTAAGCTGTATTTTATATTTTGTATTTGCTCTGGGAAGTCGGGGGGGTGGTTGGGGAGGGGGGAGAAAATGTATGTAAAATTTTAAAAACTTTTTCAATAAAAAAAATTGGTGTAATGCAAAATGAGGAAAATTTGGTAAAATAGATTAGAGATCAAAGTCAAATACATATCAAAAGGTTGTATAATGCATTATTGGAAATAGATTTTGAAACGGAATTGGTTAAGGACTGCATGATAAAATGGGCACAAAATTTTCAGGAACCAGTGATGATAGAAACTTGGGAAAAGATCTGGGTTAGAAATGTTAAATTTACGCAAGCACAAACTTAAGAGAAATTTTTAATAAAATGTTTTATAGATGGCATTTAGATCCTAAAAAATTATCATGTATGTACCCAAATTTGCAAGCTAAATGTTGGAGATGTGATTGTGATAATGCAAGTTATTATCATATATGGTGGACTTGTAAGAAAATCAAAGCATTTTGGATAAAAATCTGGTGGGTGATGCAGAATATCTTGAAAAAAAGGTTGAAATTTACTCCGCAACTGTTTTTATTGGCTATAACAATGGGTTGTACATCATCAGAGACTAAATTGATTTTAAATTTAATATCGGCAGCTAGGCTGTTGGTTGTGCAACATTGGAAGAAGGACTCTTTGCCTACTATTGAAGATTGGATACTGAAAGTAACGAACTTAGTGGAAATGGCAAAAATTTCAGCGTATTTGAAGGACTATACGCAAGAGAGAGATATATCGGAATGAAGAAGATGGATTGATTATATTCAAAACAAGTATCAGACAAGCTTATGAATGAATGTTAACTTTAGATGTATTATGTTACTTATAGTGGAGTTAAGGTTCTAGGTGGGGATTTGTTAGTTTAAGGATAGTTAGGTTAATTTAGCTTATGATTGTTAATTGAAATACCCTGTATTTTGCTCTGGGAAGTCTGGGGGGAAGGGTGGGAAGGGGTGTTGGTGGGGATGGGGGGAGGGAAAAAGGGTGGAGGGAATATGGGGGGGGGGAATCCTTGTTGTGTAAAACTTTTTAATAAAATAATGTATAAAATGCAAATAAAAATAGGAAATTAAGGGAAGAAAAAAGAAAGGGAAAAATATGAGGACGAATGAAAAAGGTGACTTCTGACTCTCCTTAACACAGTACAAAATAGCTACACCACAACTTCAAGTTTTTACTTTTACACACTAATATATAACTAGCCCAGGGCTCTGCAACTTTAAACACTCAAAGAGCCATTTGGGACTTCCGTTGGGACTGCGACATCGCTAGACGCTTCTTTTTGAAGCGCCAGCCCAGGGCTCCATAGAACTGCAAAGAACAGCGACTATCAGCTGTCTTGCAGTTTGGAAACTTTCCCCCTGGTATGAGGGGGGAAAGTGAGTAGACGGGTGGGGTAGAGCTCCCCGAGAGTGCCAGATTTTACCTATAATCTGGCGCTTGAAGATGAGAGCTCCCCGTTAAGCCTGTCAGTACTCCGGACCCTGGATGCCTCTGCTTTGCAGAGCTAGATGTCGTTACCATCCCAGCAATTAACTTTAAACAAATACTTTCTGAATAAAGCTGGCGGAGCACAAGCAGCATGAATGAAACAGCAAGTATTTTTTTTTCTTTCTAACTCCAAAGATTTACTCTCTTTAGAAGATTTTTTTTAAGCTGAAAGTGAAAGCAAGATGGCGTTTGAGTTTTAACGGAGCGTGAAGAAGTGAAAGTTAAAAGTAATTATTGACAAGCCCCTGTTTGAAATGTAAAACTCCTTTTTGAAAAGTGGATGAAATAAGAAAGGATGTAATAATAATAATTGAAGCAGCAATACAAATTACAAATTGTAAAGGGTCTTTTTTTTTTCCTTCTTGATACTCTTTTTTTTTCTTTTTCTTTTTTTTTTCCTGTCCTTCTGGAAGGGAAGGAAGAAGGGGGGCAAGATGGCTGGTCTTTTTGAAAGCAAAGAAAGCAAAGGAGGGTTAATTAACCCTCAATGGTCTGACTTTGAGGAAGCTTTGAGCTCAATTACCTCTGCTTTATTGAAAAGAATTGATACTATATTTCAAGCTTTTCAAGCTGGAAACAATGAAACATATGGAAATACTGAGTTGCAATCTAGCAGTGGGAGATTGAACGAAGAGCTGGGAGATGGAAAAGTACAACAACAGATCACCGAGGAGAGAAAGATGGAGGCTGTGCAGAATAAGGAAAAAATCTTGGAAGCTGATGAGATTTTGGTTACACGAATTTTTTTTTATAAAAACCAATCTGCATTTAAAGAGCTGTTTCCAAAAGAAGTTATATTTCTCCAAAAATTTTATATTATGCAATCCCAAAAATTGCAAAATTTTACTGGAGTTAAAAAAGGCAGAGGGTTCAAAGTTAAAAAGAAAGTTCGTAAAAAGGAAAAGAAGAAAGATTGGAAAAATGGAAAATAACCCTGCTTGATGAGATGATGGTCCTTAAAAAGTATTGTTTAGCTGTTTAAAGATTTTGAACTTGTGGAAAAAAAAACAGACAGCAGTTTAATGCCAGCTATCTAAGCGATGAGCAACGATGAGGAGGCAACCTACAGCTGTATTGGAATATTTTGAGAAGAATAAACAGATCACTGCAATGCTGGTGGGTTGGGTTGTAAAATATGCCCTGACTTGAATGATTTGGAATATTTTATTAAGGACTGTAACAAATTTGGACTTAATTGCAATTGCAGAAGTTTTATTGAATATAGTAAATTGGAGTCTCCTGACTGATGGTAATAAATATAAGGCAAAAGGACTATGGGCCTAGGGCAATTGCAGTTGATCTGGTGGTTTCCCTAACACGTCTGATGAATTTATTAATCTAATTTTTGACTGGATTTGATGGATATTATTTCAAATACAATTATAAAGTCACTCGGGGGGGGGGTTTATATAGAGAAGAAATTTTTATTTAGGTGGGTAGATGCAAATGAAGATATTCTAAATGCTGTTGGAGGATGTGAAGACAAGAAGGTTAGCAACCGGTTTAATCTAGTATGAAGAATTTAAACATTTGATATAGTTAATAAATGATGTTTTTAGCTGATTTGTTAATATGTATTGACAAATTAATAAGAGGTTTGATTATTATTTTTTAATTCAAAAAAATTATTATTTTTTATTAAGTGCTTTAATTATAATTGGACCTTTATGGTTTAAAAGTGGAGGACGGAAGAGTTTATATAACATTTTATTTTAAATTTGGGGTTTTTGAATGAGGGTTTCTTTTTTTTTCTTTTGTTTTCAATGAAAGAAGTTATAAAATATCTTGTTAAATTGTATAGACCTAATAATTTGTTAAGCATTAAATAGCTAAATTGAGTAAAGATAGGTTTAATTAGGTAATACTTAACTGTTTTATTAGTTGTTGTAATTATGAATGGATATTAATTTTGTTGAATTAGATGAAATAAGAAGAAAGAAGACTTGCTTTCCTTTTATCTATTTGTTTAATGATTATGATTATGATAAGTGTGAAATGGAGTTTAATTTAGAGAATTTGAGCTGTATTTTATTTTATTTTGTATTTGCTCTGGGAAGTCGGGGGGGCGGTTGGGGAGGGGGGAGAAAATGTATGTAAAACTTTTAAAACTTTTTCAATAAAAAAAAAGCCATTTGGACTCGTTTCCCACAGAAAAGAATACACTGGGAGCCACAAAACCTGGGTGGGCATGGCCAAGTCAACATCACTCCCACCCAGTCACATGACTCCCCCATCCACACCTACCCAGGTTTCATGGCTCTTTGTGTTTTCTGAGGGAAATGGGTCTCTCCCTCTCTCCCTCCCCTCCCTTTCTCTCTCCCTCTCATTTCTGTTTTTCTCTCTGGTGGATTTTATTTAAAGATTTTCCAAATACATCTCTAATAATTTGCTCCTCCATCTTCTTAACTTCCTCTTTAATCAAAGAATAGCTTTTTGTAAGTCACTTAAGTGTTGCTGACCAATCAGGAATCATAAAAATAGTAAAGTTTTAGTTTTAGCCACCCAAATAATAAACTAGAACTACAAGTTTCTGCCCTTATATTTCTCCATCAATTTTTTAAAAAAGATAGTCCACACTTCCTTCTTTTAGCTTGCCTTAGCAGCTTTGTTCCTTCTTGTTTAACAAGAAGAAATCCCCCAAATGTTGCAGATCTTCAAAAAGGAATAACAGGTTTGAAAGCCAAATCTGGCACTAGGTTCTTCCTCAATTTACCTTTCCAATAAGCAACTGAGTTGGAAGATCTTTTAAAAGCAGTTTATTAGGATACCCAGAAAGAATGAAAAAAGGGAGAGAGAACCTTGAGCCCATGTTTCCCTTCTTTTTATAGTTAACACAACAAAGAAAATGCAGGAGGAAAGTTGATTGGACAGAATAAAAGTAACCTCCCCTTTGCATAGGAAATCAGTTACATGTAGTCAAACATTTACATATTAGTATCCCATAATATCACACATGTTCATTAAAATTATTAAAATGAGGTCTGATGTCAGAAGGGGTGTAATTGTAAGGAAAAAGGTTGTTTAGAGTTCATGAAAGAGATAAGCCAGACCCCAAGTTGTACTAACAAACTTTTCTTATCTGGAGCTAGTCTTCACCTTGTTTATCAGTTTAGGAATGTTAAAAGCTAATAAATCTGAACATCATTTTAAAAGAGAATAAATCAATCAAATTAAAATACAAGGTAACTATGTTAGTTAACAAATAACAAAATCCATGTTATTTGCCCCCTTTGATGCTAAAGGGAAAATAAAAGATGCCCTTTCAGCATCACTAAAAAGAAGCAAGTTTGGACCAATAGGATCAGGGACCAAATGCCCAGAAGAGTCAATTTGGGGGAAAGGAATAGAAGCTTGGTAGAAACCAGTGCAAAAAATCACATTGTACTGGGCAGGCACCCTGAGGAAAAAGAAAGAAAACAAAATCCCTAATATAACAATCAAAATAACAAACACCCCAAAAAATGGTATCAATTATGTCAAGACAGACAGGAAGGAGTAAATTTATGAAAAAATGAAGAAAAAAATAGGCATCAACACATACGACAATATAAAACACAGCCTAAGTTAAAGTACATAAAAAAACTAACCCTGTGCATAACAATGGGCATAACAATCAGAAGTAATGAATGCACATATACCTTGTATGTTCGCTGATAAAAAGCTAGGGCTGTGTGAGGCCAAATAACAATTAGAGACATAGGGAAGACTTCAGTAGGTAGTATCTTAATGGCATTGACAATAATATACGCATAGATTACAAGCAATGCAGAAATAAGAAGGGCAATGCCAATTGAAGAGCTTCAAACCAGGCAAATACCATATATAAAATAACACAGTATAAACAGAAGGCCCAAATATCCAAAATTAACAATTTTGTGGATATATTGTGGTGTTTCAATGCAGCAGAGACATTAAAAGTCCAAATTCAGTATGTGTAAGGCCCGTCCTCTTCCCCTTGTTCAAGTAAGTAAAGACTCTCTAAACTTAGCATTTCAAAAGGAACCTTTTACTGAATAGGGATGATAGCAGGGTGAAAAGAAGGCAGGCTCTAAAGATCCCTTAGGCCATATAGCAAGGATAAAGGAATTAGAAATCCCTCCCAATAGTCCAATGTGGATTCAGCCAATCCGCAGGTGTGAAGATGTTATTATACCGGCCACTCTGAGAAAATGATAAGGGAATTTTCTCAGGATCATCCTCCGCAGGCTTTCGAGCAATGTAACCAGTGGTGAAATACTACCGGTTTGCACCAGTTTGGGCAAACTGGTAGTGATAAAAATTACTGGTTTGGGTGAACCGGTAGTAAAAAAAAGCTACTGGTTCCTCCGAACTGGTATTTCTGATGATCAGTTGGAAAGCAGGAAATCCTGCTTTCTAGTGAATCTAAATCACATGGCACAGCTGATTCCCCCTCTCGCTGATCTACTTACGTTCCCAAGCCTCCTTTTCGCAGGTACTGCGCATGTGCAGCCCGTGTTTGGTACGCACTGTGCACGCAGCACACATTTGGTATGCAGCATGCATATGTGTGTATGCAGCATGCATTTGGCCAGCGAAAAAGTGGCAAACTGGTTCAGATTTCACCACTGGATGTAATCCACATGGCCCTCCCTCCCCTTATATTCCCCAAAAGGTGTGAAAATTGCCAGGGCGCTTAGGTGCCAGGCTAAAGGTTATAAATCAATAAATTGCAGGATACAGGATACATAGGAAAGAAAGTAATAAGGAAAGAAAGTAATTGAAGATCCCCCCTTTCCCTGAGGAAATGGCAGAAACACAGATCTGACATATTGCCCTCCTTAGGAAAAAGGATAATTCACCTGGAAAGAAACAAGGAAAACATATAAAAGTTAAGATGGTTTGGTTAGGTATTTCAGGTGGAATTTCTTTAAGAGCGTGGGGATCTTTACATATTTCTTAGCCACTCACTCGTTTTGAGATGGTGGCAGATGTTTCAAGGCTACCAAGTATTGCGTGGAGCCATGATGCGTGCGTAAGTCCAGGATTTCCTTAATCTCAAAGTGTTGTTCTCCTTCTATCATAATGGGGAGCAGAGGTATGGTATAGGTGGTCTGATATTAGAAGTAATCTCTGGCTTAAGCAAGCTACAATGGAAAATTGAATGTACTTGCCTAAGTGTTTTGGGGAGATGTGACAACATTTGTGATCCTAGTGATTGGGAAAGGTCCTATGAATTCTGGTCCTAGTTTCTTAGAGGGTTGTAGTGATAGTAGGAATTTTGTAGATATATAGACTCCAACTTCAAATGGTTTAGATTTGTTTCTATTTTTTGTCTGGCTGAGCTTTAAAGGGGGCTCTGGCGTCCTGTAGGGGTAATCTCACCACTGGCCACATTATTTGTAAATTGTGCATCCACTCCTTAAGGGAGGGGATGTTTGGCTGCTCTATTGGTAATTCTGGCATGGGATTGAATTCTTGCCCAGTAGCTACTTGGAATGGAGAAAAACCTGTGCTGGCGTGTACTGAATTATTGTATGCCACTTCAGCAAAAGGTAACAGGTCAGTCCAGTTGTCCTGTTGGTAGTTAATAAAACTTCTTAAATATTGTTCTAGCACCCCATTTGCGTGTTCAGTCCCCGATTTGTCTGGAGGTGGTGGGAGGAGCTTAAGCCTTGGGTGGTGCCTAATAGACTCAGGAAAGCCCTCCAAAATTTAGATGTGAATTGGACCCCCTGATCAGAAATTATCCTTTAAGGGGCTCCATGGAGGCAATAAATGTGAACTAAGAACAATTTTGCCAGTGCTTTCGCCATTGGGATTTTTGGACAGGGGATGAAATGGACCTGTTTGGAAAATAGGTCCGTTACTATCCAAATAATGGTATTTCCAGCACTCTCCGGCAGTTCTACAATGAAATCCATAGAGATCTCTCTCCAGGATGCTGAAGGCTCGGCCAAGATTTGTAAAAGTCTGGGGGATTTTCCCTGCTGTCTCTTTGCTGCAGTGCAGCTAGGGCAGTGGGCCACATAACTTTCAATGTCTTTTTTGAGACATGGCCACCAAAATTGCCTCTTAATGAGGTGCAAAGTTTTTATAAATCCAAAATGTCCAGCTAATTCGGAGTCATGGCATTGTTTCATAAGGTCTAATCTCTGGCTTGCAGGGACATACTGCTTTCCTCCCACCCAAGCCAAATCGTCTTTAACCAGGCAGTCATTTTTGTGTGCTAGGAACCAGTCATCCTTAAATAGGGCTTCCTTAAAAACTTGAGTGGTAGTGTTGTTGGTTGGGGGGATCTTCTTTGGCTTGTGCCCTAGTGACTACTTTAGCTGCCAGCTGGGGGCTTTAGAGCAGGGATTTGATTATTTCGGTCTTGATCCTATTGTATTGGGGTTTTCTGGACAAGGTGTCCGCTAGAAAGTTTTACCCCCTGGTAAATATTTGAGTGTGAAGTCAAAATGTTTAAAGTATTGCACCCAGTGAAGTTGCTTGGGGGAAAGTTTTCATGGGGTCTTAAGGGCTTCTAGGTTTTTTTGATCAGTCCAGACCTCAAAGGGGATTTTATTCCTCTCTAGGAAAAACCGTCCAACTCAGGAGAGCCCAACGTATGGCATAAGCCTCCCTCTTGCAGATGGCCATCTCTGTTCTGTTTCTATTAATTTTTTGGAAGTGTAAGCACATGGCTGTAGTTGGTTGTGCTCATTCTTTTAGAGTAAAACAGCTCCGACTGCTACATCGCTAGCGTCTGCTTGTATGACAAACGGTTTATCTGGATCTGGGTGTTTGGCTCAGCAGAGAACAGCTATTTTAAGGTTTTTTTTTTAGTATTTTCTTTTTGTTTTTTAAGACAAACAAACATTTATTATATCAATCTTCCTTTCCCTGTGACATCTCGGTGTTATCTTCTAGGCTTCTTCTCCATCCTCCATAAGTTTCTTTTATCTTCATCTTCATCCAAACCATTCTAACATTTCATTGCTAGATCAATATTGCAACATTTATACATAATTATGGCATCAGTCATTTATATCTCTTTTCCAACCAACTATAAAAATAATTCCATGTTTTAAAATATTCTGATTCCTCCTTATCTTTAATCATCAAGGTTAATCTATTCATTTCTGCACAATCTAAATTTTTTTTATTACTTCTTCTTTCAAAAGTATTTTCTCTGATTTCCAATTTTGAGCATACACAATTCTTGCAGCTGTTATTACATGTATGATCAAATATACATTTTCCTTACTAATTTTTTCTGGAAAGATACCGAGTAGGAACAACTCTGGTTTAAATTCAATACATTGCTGTATTTCTTCCAGCCAGATTTTAATCTTGTACCAATAATTTTTTGCTTCGGGACAAGTTCACCACATATGATAATAAAATCCTGGTATTTGATGACATTTCCAGCAGGTAGCCGATTTATCTTGAAACATTTTTGCTAACTTCTCCGGTGGCATATGCCATCAATAAAATATTTTATATTGATTTTCCTTATACACAGGGAATTGAGATAAATTGGTACATATATATGCAGATAAGATCAAAATATGAAAAAGATGCTAAATTATATGGTTTTTATATGGAAAAGACTGAACTAGATAAGATATTCATGGGAACAGAGGAAAACTTAATAAAAATTTTTTATAACTTTTTGCTGTATATTGAATTGGAGGAGGAGAAGTAAAAGAAACGATGATAGCCAGGGGTAGAAATTGTGGTTATCCAATTGAGTTTGAAAAATGGCAACAACTATGGGAAAGGAACTATAAATTAACAATGTCCACAGCATATAAGCTGTTTAAGTTTATTGAATGCCACTTGGCATTCCATTGTCCAATTTAGTGGTTGTCTCGGTTTCGGTTTATTCTCCCCTTTTGTCTTTAGCAAGTTTGTTATGGGGAGGGAGATTTTCGCAAACGCCGGAATATATTGGCGATAAAAGTTCGCAACCCCCCAAAAACTTTGAAGCTGTTTGTGCATGCAGGGAGGCTCTCAATTGATCACAGTTTGTACTTTTTGTGGTTCCATTTTTATCCCCTCGTGGGAGATTTGGTACCCTAGATAGTCTATTTTCTCCTGGTGGAATTCACATTTTGAAATTTATTCAGTTTCAGAGTTTATTCAGGACCATTCTGACTAATTTCACGTGCTCTGCCTTAGTTTCTGTGTATATTAAAATGTCATCAAGGTAAACCAAAACCCCCTTGTACAAATGTTTATCAGTTGCATAAAAAGGGGCTAGGGCACCCTGTAATCCAACAGGAGTACTTTAAATTGGTAGCCACCCATTGGGGTATTGAATGCAGTTTTCCATTCGTCCCCTTCTCTTATCCTGATTTCCCCACACTACCTGCTCGGTACTGGTTTCGGGTCATGTTGATCTCAGCTTCCTCTGCCATCAGGTACCATTCATGCAAGTGGTTAGGGGCTCCTCAGGCTAAGCAAGCGACTTACAGGTCATCATTCAGCCCGTCCTTAAACCAGCTCATCAGGATGTCTTCTGGCCAGTCGATATGGCAGGCGACCCTGTTTCACAACCCTGATGCGATCATGGGCTTTGCAATCAGCTAGTGGGTTCTCAAAACACCATCACAGGGCCGTCATGAAGTGGCCAAAGTTTTGCAGCTCCAGGGCATCAGCATTGTGGAGAGTTACCATCCATCAGGAAGCTGCCCCCTCCAGGGCCAGGATGACTACTCGAACTCACACCCACTGGGTCGGGATGTTTCGGCCATATTCCTGCATATATGTGAGGACTTGGGCTAAAAAATAGCCCAGCTTCTGGGGATTTCCATCATACTTTACTCCTGGGGGGGGTCTTCCTCCCCAACTGGGGTCCCCTGAGCTGGGTGGGGGCTTTTGCCTGGGTTGGTGCTGTGAGAAAAGGATTTCCCAGCATGGCTGCTGCTCTGGCAGTGTCAGCTTGGTCGGCTGCTGCGGGGTCCGGAGTGATGGCTCTGGCTTCCTCAGCTGATGGTACTGTTTCTGTCTCCTCCATTGATGATCCGGCTCCCTTCAGACATTGAAGTCCTCCAAAGCCTCCATCACGAGCCGGGTGATGTGCTGTTTGAGTCAATCACCCCCCAACAGTTCTTTGATCAACTCTTCCTGATCGGATAGGGTCTCCAATTCGATCTTCCACCCCGGCTTTCAGCTACCATAGGTGAGGGTGACCCCCTTGGTTCTCCCATCCCAGCTGTCCTTCTTCCCCACACCAATCAATCACCTGGATTTTGTGGAGCCTTCCAGGACAGCTTTGCTGTCTTCGATGGGGCATATGGGGTCGGTGTCCAGCTGGGTGGTTGTGGAGGTCTCCCCTTGCTTGCCGCTCTGTTTGGACATAGTTTGCAGGATCCCCTCGGTGGAGTAAAATTTTCCTCTCCAGGTTGATCATGTTTGCAGAGCCTGCTTTATGGAAGGCCTGGCCTCTCCCCCTTATTCAAGGAAGTAAAGACTCTCAAAAGTTAGCATTTCAAAAGGAACCTTTTATTGAATAGGGATGATAGCAGAGTGAAAAGAAAACAGGCTCTGAGGATCCCTTAGGCCATATAGTTAGGATAAAGGAATTAGAAACTCCTCCCAATAGTCCAATGTGGATTCAGCCAATCCGTAGGTGCAAAGATGTTATTGTACCAACCGTGCTGAGAAAATGATAAGGGAATTTTCTCAGGGTTATCCTGCACCGGCTTTTGAGAGATGTAACCCACATGGCCCTCCCTCCAGTTACATTTCCCAAACGGTGCGAAAATTGCCAGGGCGCGTAGGCGCCAGGCTAAAGGTTATAAATCAATAAATTGCAGGATACAGAATACATAGGAAAGAAAGTAATAAGTAAAGAAAATAATTGAAGATCCCCCCTTCCCCTGAAGAAATGGCAGATACACGGATCTGACAGTATGTCATATTCCCAACAAAAATGACCATTGTGTGGAGGGATGTGTGATATATGCAGGAAATACAGATCATCCTGTATCATCCTAGAGACTAAGAAATAAGATGCATCTAGAAAAAAATGAAGAGTTAAAGAACTCCCAATAAAAAGGAATGCCCTCCATAGGTGGTATACATACCCAGAAATCTGCTAGCTATAAATGTAGCAAGGTAGAGGACATTTGAAGAGAGAGAGAAAAATAGCCTTGAAAGTCAACAGGTGACCTAGTTGTCATATTGGCCATATTGTTTAGCATATTCCATGCTATGCAGTCCCTCTGTTTTATGGAGCAAGGAATCCTTTTGTAGAAAGAAAATGTAAATACAAGGTCAGTTATCCCCATAAGTTACTATCCCCACAATCTGCTACACCCAGTCTTCCATAAGTATTCCCTGGAGGTTCACCAGATGGGTTTCTCTAAGGTGTAGTTAGCCTATAAATTCATTTCAAATTACATGGAACATGAACAAGAAATACACTTAATAAATGAAAGCATACAAATAATTACATACATACAAACCAATACCCAAATGTTCACCATCCCAATGTTCTGTTAAGCTAATACAGCATCAGTCCTAGGACAAAGTCAATCAGTCATATGGCAGTCCAGCAATGACAATCTTGTTGTAACTGAAATGGTGATCAGTTCATGCAGCATCTGCAGTGATCAGCAGGAAAAGTGTAACCAAGTTCATTGTTGTACAGTTTTCTTTTTTTTTTATTGAAAAAGTTTTCCAATACAGATTTCACCCCCCTTTTTCACCCCCCTTCCCCCCAACAATTATACATTTAAAATATGTAAACTGTAAAATACACTTCCCCCTACCCTCCCGTCCCTACCCAACCACCCCTCCCCCCCCTTCGGACTTCCACTATAAGCTATTATAACTACAAACACAACATAAAATATTCAACCCCTTTATATTCTATCCTCTTTAATCTAGTATGCATAATCATATTTATCTAATCTCCTTCATCTGAAAGCTATATAATATTTTCTGATTTGATATTTATTTTGTATGTAATCAATCCATTTTTTCCATTCTTGCACATAATTCTCTTGTGTATGGTCTTTTAAAAAAGCGGAAATCTTCGCCATCTCTGCAAATCCAGCCATCTTCTGGATCCACTGATCAATAATAGGCAGAACATCTTTCTTCCAATATTGGGCCACCAGCAATCTGGCTGCTGTCACCATATACAATATCAAATTTGTTTCCCCCCTTGTAAAACCCTTAACTATACCCAATAGAAACAATTGTGGAGAAAATTGTAACTTTTTCTTCAAAATATTTTGCATAACCCACCAAATTTTTATCCAAAAAGCCTTTACTTTCTTGCAAGTCCACCATATATGGTAATATGTAGCATCTAAACAATCACATCTCCAACATTTTGGTTGCACATTAGGACAATTTCTTAGGATCTAAATGCCATCTATAAAACATTTTATAAAAATTCTCCCTCAAATTCTGCGATTGTGTAAATTTAACATTCTGAACCCATATTTTTTCCCACGTATCCATCATAACTGGTTCTGTGAAATTTTGTGCCCATTTAACCATACAGTCCTTAACCAACTCTTTTTCTGAATCCCTTTCTAGCAAAACATTATAAATTCTCTTAATATGCATTGGTCCTTTCTCTTTTATCTGTCTAACCAATTCTACTTCATACAACATTATACTAATTTTTTGGTCTTCTTTCCATCTCATTTGCAATTGATTATACTGTAACCAAGTTAAAGTAGTTCCATCGTCCAACAGTGTCTGTAGTGTCTTCAGCTGCCATCTACCCCCTTCAATAAAAAGTAAATCTTTATATAAAAACTCCCCGAGTGACTTAATATTTGTATTCCACATGGTATCAGCAAGATCCAGCCAAAGCGGTATTTTGTAATCCCATTTGAATCGGTGCTTTTTCCATATTCTCATCCAGGCACTTCTAAATATATGAGTATTAAATACTTTGTCTACTTTATGATCATAAAATAAATATGCATGCCAACCCCATTCCAAATCTAATTTGGCTAAAAGATTGGGCAACTTTAACCAATAAAAGGATACTGACATTGGAAGGATACGATCTTCAAAAAGGCTGGCATTTCTATCTCTGGGAAACAGGGCAAAAAACAAAGACATATTTTCACAAACATAAAATAAGAGACACCCTCATGGCAACATGGAGAGAGATAAGGAAAAAGCACTATACCAAAATCCCTAGATGGCTCTCTACAATGGAGGCAATTATATATCCAAATGTTCTAGAATTGGGAAAGACGGCCAGATACAAAGAGATCCTAGACGGGATAGGGAATATTAGGACAATAGAAGAGCTAAAAGAACAAGGTATCAATCTAGAATGGTGGACGTATGCCCAAATTAAATCAAGATATAAGAAAGACAAAGAAGATCCAGGAATAGAAATAAGTATGAATGGCTTAGATAAAATTTGGATGGGCACAGATGACAAATTATTAGCAAAAATATATAAATATCTAGTGGATTACGATTTAACAGAGGAAACGGTGAAGAACACTATGTTGGCATGGGCCAGGAATATAGGACAGATTATAACATTAGAGGAATGGGACCAAATTTGGACTAACAATTTAAAAATGACTAAAGCCATAACATTTAAAGAGAATCAATACAAAATGATTTATAGGTGGTACCTGGCCCCGGCCAGGATCGCTAAAATATACCCCAAAGCAAGCCCAAAATGTTGGAAATGTGGGCACCAATAGGGTTCGTATTACCACTGTTGGTGGACATGCCCTAAAACAAAAATTTTTTGGAAGACAATAAATAATTGGCTGAAAGAAATTTTGGGAGACACTTTGGAACTAGATCCAAAAATATTCCTCCTGGGAATCCTTAAAAAGTCATATTCAAGAAAGAAGAAATACCTGGCGATACACATAATTACGGCAGCAAGAATCACTTTTGCCCAATATTGGAAGGAGAATAAGTTACCCCCCGAAGACCATATCATTAGGAAGATATTAGAATGTGCTGAATTGGACAAGTTAACTCTAGAGATAAACGACAGAGAGGAATCAGAATATTATAATGCATGGGATCTATGGTATGAATGGTTAAGAAATAGAAATCTAAGTAAGACTCGCAAATGCGAGAACTAGACAAGAGAACTAGGATACTGTACATTATACTGTATATTGCTAAAAGGATGAATAGATATATGAAACAATTTATAATTAGCACTGCTATAGCACAATTGCTAATTCTATATGAAGATTAATGTAAATATGTAACGTAAATATGAATTATTTATATACAATGACACCTCAAAGCTGGAAACGCTGAATTGATATATATGAAAATTTTTATCTTGTTTGTTGTGTTTGTCTGTCAGTGTGGTTTTGTCTTCTTTTTGTTTTCTGTTTTGTAAATAATAAATGCTTCAATAAAGAAATTTAAAAAAAAAGTTGTAGGTTTGGGAGTTTGAGGCCACCTCTCTCACGAATATCTTGCATAATTTTCAGTTTGACTCTCGTTTTTTTCCCATTCCAAACAAAGTTATTAACTCCTTTTTGCCATTCCAACAGTTGTTTATCAGTTTTAAGCACCGGTATCATTTGAAACAAAAAAATAAATCTGGGTAAAACATTCATCTTTACTGCTGCTATTCTCCCAAGCAAGGACAATTGCAATTTTTTCCAAGTTTGCATTTCTTTTTGTATCTTTTGCCACAACGGTTCATAATTATTTTGAAACAATTTTATATTTAGGTCTGCTACTTGTATTCCTAAATATTTCACCTTTGATACAATTTCAAAACCTGTCATACTTTCGAGTTCCTTATTTTGAGTCATTGTCAAATTCTTTGTTATCATTTTAGTTTTTCTTTGATTCAGTCTAAATCCTGATACCACACCATATTCTTCTATAATAAATTTCAACTGGATTATTGATTTCATTGGCCATGTTAGGGTAACCACCAGATCATCTGCAAATGCCCTAGTCCTGTAGTCCTCTTGCCTTATGACTATTCCATTTAAAGAGTTCGAGTCACGTATTGTGTTCAACAAGACTTCTAAAGTTAAAATAAATAACAATGGGGATAATGGACACCCTTGTCTTGTACCTTTTTGTATGTTAAAATTCGCAGTTAGACTTCCATTAATAATAAGTTGTGCAAATTGTTCTTGATATATTGCTGCAATTGCTTGTATAAAACGAACCCCAAAGTCCATTTTTTCCAAAGTCTTTATTATAAAATTCCAATTCACTCGATCAAAGGCTTTTTCCGCATCCAAAAAAGCTAGCACTGCAGGGATCTGTTTATTCTTTTCTAGATAGTCCAACAAATCTATAATTTGCCTAACATTCTCTTTCATATGTCTGCCCTCAATAAATCCTGCTTGATCATGATGAATCACCTCTTGAATAGCTGGCATTAATCTGTTGGTCAATACTTTTGCAAAAATTTTGTAATCCGTATTTAAGAGAGAAATTGGTCTAAAATTTTCTGGTTTCTTTGGACCTGCTTCTTCTTTTGGTATTAATGAAATGAAAGCTGTTTTCCATGAGGAAGGTATATTACCACCTTGCTGTATACTACAAAATAAATCTTTAAGGTAATCAATCATTTCGGCTTGTAAAGTTTTGTAGTAAACTGCAGTTAGACCATCCGTTCCTGGTGCTTTTGCTGGTTTCAATTGTTTTATGGCAAAACTAATCTCCTCAGCTGTTATTAATCTATCCATTCTTTCCTTATGAACAGATGAAATCTTAGACACTCTTTTTCCCTCAAGATACTTATCAATAAGTTTATTGTGTATATTGTCCTTAGCATATAACTTAGAGTAATAATCCAAAAAGGCTTCTTTAATTAATTCTTGCTGAAAGACTTCCTTCCCAGCGTATTCAATGGTATCAATCGTTCGTGTAGTTAGTTGCTTCCTCAAGGTATAAGCCAACCATCTGCCCAGCTTATTAGCGTTAGCAAAAGTATTATGTTGTGCAAATTGTAAATTGGTTGCTGTTCGTTCCGCTATAAGCGTTTGGAGTTGATCTTTCAAAAGTTTTATTATTCCTTGTAATTTTCCATCTGTTGGATTTTTTATCAATAACTGTTCCTTTTTCTTTATCTCTCCTTCCAGTTCCATTCTCTTTTTCTGTCTATCTTGTTTATGTTTAAACTTCATTTGTATCAGTACCCCTCTCATATATGCTTTACCTGCGTCCCAAACTATTTCAATAGGGGTACCTTTATTCAAATTCCATCTAAAAAATTCCGCTATGTGATTCTTTAGTTCCTTTATATTCTTTTCATATCTAAATAAATTTTCATTTAATCTCCAAGATTTTCTTTCTTTCTTTCCCATCTCAATTTCTATCCATACCGGACTATGGTCTGTTAATGTTCTGGGAAATATCTTTGTTTTCTTCGCTTTAAGTAGTAAATCCACCGTTAACAGAATAAAGTCTATCCTAGAGAAGGATTTATGCCTATCAGAATAAAAAGTAAAGTCCAAATCGTCTGGATTACGGATCCTCCATATATCTTTCAGTTCCAAATCCTCTTTCATATCAAAAAAAGCATGCGGTAATTTAAGACCTGTTTTAGCTTGAGTCTTTTTATCCTTTTTGGGTTGAATAATTCCATTCCAATCACCCATAATTAAAATAGATGTAAAATTCCAATCTAGAATCTTCGAATGAAGCATTTTATAAAAACTTTCTTGTTGCTGATTAGGAGCATAAATTCCAACCAACAAAGTTGGGCCATTATCTGTAAAAAGTTCAATTGCGAGATATCTCCCAAATTCATCTGCTTCTATAATTTTAGCTGAGAATTTTTTATTTATATACATCACCACTCCATTCTTCTTTTCCACATTTGAAGCAATAAATTTCGTTCCTAATTTAGAGTTTATCAGATATTTCTGGTCTTGTATTCTAATATGAGTTTCTTGCAAACAGATAACATCATTATTAAATTGTTTCAAATAATGAAATATTTTCTTTCTTTTTTGTGGAGAGTTCAATCCGTTCACATTCCAAGACAAAAATTTAATTATCATTTGGACTGCCCTGAAGTTTTGAGAACATTTGCTGGAGATCCCTTTGAACACAGGTAATCTTCGGCTTTGTTCCTCCCACAACTTCAATTTGTACCTTATCCTTAGCCTTCTTTGTACATGGTGGCTTGGGTCTCTCCTGTTGGAGTGCTTCCTTCAATTGCTTAGAGGCTGCTCTGGTTATACATTGATCATCCGCTTTAGATGCCATCAGTTCAAGATCCAATGCCACTTCTCTTGTAGTTTGCAATATATCCTCTGGAGAGGAAGCTGGAAATGGTGCAAAAGGATCTACCAAGATACCCCCTATAGCTCCCTGGGCCTCCAATGCTTCCTTTTGTGACTGTTTTATATGTTCTTCTGTCTCCAAATCAAACTGTCTCTGTTCTTCAGCTTCCTTATTTAATGGAGAAGATGTTCTTGGAGTTGTTGAGCCTGCTTTCAAAATATTGTAGTAAAAATCTTCCGCTTTTTCTATAGTATTTAAACGATATCTCCTTGCATCCTCAATATTATACCAACTGGTGCATCCCAGCGAAATTGTATGTTTCTATTCTTCAATTCAGCCACCAGAAATCCAAAATCTTTTCTATCCTTTAACATCTTAGGAGGCAATTCTTTAAAAATTCCAATTTCCGATCCATCAATTTGAACAGTAGAGGCAAATGACCTTTGCAAAATGTCATTTCTTATTCTTCTGTCTGTAAAATATATCACCACATCTCTAGGCAACTGTCTATAAACTGCCACTCGAGAGTTCACCCTGTAGACCTTGTCGTTTAAAAAAAAAATCTCATCAGGGTCATCAACCTTCAATAACACTGCCAAAGCATCAGCACAAACTTTCCTTAAATCTTCTCTACCGTTCTCTTTTATGCCTCTAAGCCTTATAGCAAACTCCATTTGCCTGAATTGCATCATTGTTATCTCATTTTCAAGTTTTTGGTTTTTTCCATCCACTTCACTGATTTTGGAATCTGTGTCTTTCAGTCTCATATCTACTTCCAGTACAAACTTTTCCACCTTTTTATCAATCTGCAAAACTACATCAGACAGGCCTTTCACCACTGTTTGGATGTCCTTGTTAACTAAATCAAACTTTTCTTGAACAAGCCCTTTAACATCCTTAATTTCTTGGGTAATAAATTCTTTTAAATCCTGGAAGCCATCCCCCTTTGTCTGGCTTTGCAGCTGTTCTGGCTGATGAGTGGGGGAGCCCTCCCCTGCTGGTTTAGCCTCTGCTTTTGTTTGCTTTGATGACATTTTAACACGATTTCTGCTCCCAATACAAGAACCAAATCTTCCCAATAATTTCTCCAGGTTAAGCCAAATTGATAATAGTCTTTATAGTTAAATTTTATTTTGTTCTTTTCCCTTTCAAGCCGAATCTGTGACTTTAAAACTTGTTGCTTTAGACTTGTTACAATAGACAGACCAGTCCACTTTCGCTTTCAGCTGCTCTTTCTGCTGAAAGCAATCGCCATTTTTTTTCCTTTCTTTTCCCCACTCTCAAAGTTTTGAAGTTTCAGAAGTATAATTCTTTAAATTAATCCACAGGGCTAAAAATACTTGCATTTTATTTTAAAGTTCCGTTTCCACCCTGCTGTTGTGTTTTGTCAATTTGTTGATCGCGCTGTCTGGCTCTGCTCGAAGCAGAGTTTCCCCGTTGTCTGGAGCTGCAGCGACTTGAAAAGGGAGTCCCACTCTGTTAACTCCCCAGGACACCTGGGGGTCTCACAGGGGACTCTACCTGAACTCGCCTGCTCTTCTCGCCGAACCCTAAAAGATCATGAGTTTTCCGAGCCGTTTCTGTTCTTTGAAACGGCTCTTTTACAGGCAGCGGGGCTGGCGGTCTTCAAAAGATCGTCAGCGACAGTGCGGCTCAACCGGAAGTCCTACAGTTTTCAATAGTGTGGAGAACTCTTCCCAAAGTGGCTGTAGTTTCTCTGCACAGGTTCCCATCAAAATCTACTGAATCAAAAGATAATCTCTAGTCATTAGTTCCAAGAAGCCAGGGTTCTATTAGCACTCACCACACATCTAGTAATAGTTCCAGTCAGGTTCCATATTGATGTTATCGAGCATTCACTGTTCTGTTGCTATAGCTCTCAGTTACGTCCACCAGCAGGAAAACAGGTTCTTCCTTCCACACTTGGGCTATGGAAACCTTCTCCCCTGGGAGTTCACTTGGATAGACTAAGTGAGATGTGCAGCTTCCCGTGCTTGAATGACCCGTGTTCAGACAGGAGATGAATCAGCTGTTAAAAAAACTTTTAAAAAGTCATATATGTCATAACTGACTTGGGCTGTTTCTAGCCTTGGAATCTGATAAGACACCTGGACATCAGCCTTTTGCCACAGGTGCCAGAGAAATCAAAGACATAGTGAGTACAAGCCACAGCTCATCAGAACCCCAGGTTCCACCTTCATTTTGCCACGATTCCACATACTCCTATGATCTTGTTGATAAAATACCTTTAAATAGTTCAGTGTCAAAGGCCAAACAGATTAATTCACAAAGTTAGGGATGGGGAAAATAATCTAAACTTCATTTAACTTAACTAGCCATGGTTGGCTCTTGAATCTTGATAGGTGTAAGTATATAATCATGCAATGTAAAAGAAAGCTGCTAGGGAGGCCTTTCCTCTTTTCTTAGAAAGACAAATCAGGAGAGATCAGCATATCAGCATAACTACAGAGCATGCTCCCATACTGTGATAAGACTATATGCAGCCACCTATAGCCAAAGGCAAGACTGGGATCCACGTTACTTAATATTTAAAATATTAAATATTAAGCAAAAACATTTAATACTTTCAAAATTCTTATAATACCCAGAATAAGGTCCTATAAAGCTGGGAAGCTACATGAAAATGTATCCATCATTCTCTGGATTGCTTCCACCGCTAAAGATTGAAGAAAAAAAAATGTCCTGTGTTAGATATTTGTCCATGGAGGCTCTATCAAAGACTGTCAAATATTACTTTCTCCTCCCCCCTTTCACCCTGATTAGATGCCATGTTAAGGGGGAAAATGTAACTCAATAAACTTGACACATTTCAGGATTTTAAGAGATAAAGCACACAGGCTTCACTGACCAGCAGTGAGCCATGTCTGGAATGCCTGTGGTCTCAGGCAGATGATATACAAATCACTCTTGGGGCCACCACAGCAAGAAAACGAGAGGATAGCTAGGAAGACAAAAGATTGCTCCCCTTTTCTCCATACAAAACTTTTACTTTTAGGGGACTAGAACAGCTTTCAAAGCAGAAAACGGGGAAAATTGCCATAATATTTTCCTGAAAAATTAAATTTGGGGCTTCTCCCCTGTTGTAACCTATACTAGGGAAAGCATGTTGCAAACAACTGTTTAGGTGGGGCCATCAGCTTTTTTTGTTTGTTTTGACAACAAATACAGACATGGTTTCCCAATGCCTCCCTCCTAGGGTTGAGGGGGGGAAATATTTAGCCCAAAATCATCCAGCTGGCCCTCATGGTCAAAGCAGGATTTGAATTCACAGTTCTCTAGCTTCGTAACTGTGACTGTAAGCATGAGACCAAATTGGATCTCTATAAAGATTTCCCTCCCCCTCCTGGACTCCAAGGAAAAGGAAAACAAATTGAACATGCAGGGTATATAGAAATTAAGTAATTAATCAGCAATTAAATGAAAATAAGATCAACAGTTCAAAAAATCTACATGATCCATCTCGAGGGAAATAATTGTCTTTTCCTGATTTTTGTCAATTGTTGTAAGTCTATCATCTATCTCTCCCACTCGTTTTTCTGTTGATTCTGCTTTTTCTTCCACTTTTTGTATTCTTTCTTCATTCTTTCCAATCATCCTCTTGACATCTTTAAGGTCCCCTTCTATTTTTTCCATTCTCTCATCCAATTTACTTATTCTTTCTTTGAGGTCCTCATGTAAGGCCTGTATCATGTTTTTTAATTCCAATTGCATGGGCATAGTGTCCAATGCTCTTTGAGCCACAGGGCTTGGAGTTGTAGCTGTGGAAGGTAACTGTGTTGTTGTCTTCTTCACCTTGTTGCATCTTAACACTGTAATCTACCAGGTTTGTAACCAAATACAGCTTTGATTTATAATCCAAATATCTAATCCACCCCATTGGATGGATTAGCAAACAAACAAACAAGGAAAAGTGGGGGAAAGAAAAATAACAAAAATAAAAGATGAAAAGCTCTATCAACCTAAAAACCAAAAATGCAAGGGAGGAAGTAAAGAAAACCAAATAAAAACCAAAACCAAAAACTCTGAAACTTCTCACTCTTCAGGTTCTTCTTACCTTAATCCAAATTTTAGAACATCCAGAAAAGCAACCAGCCAAAAGGAAAAACAATTAAAAAGAGGGGGTTGGGAATGTAGCCACCCCAGCTTTGTAGCCGCTCTCAATGGCTGCTTTCTCAGCCATCCAGTTGAGAGGGCTATTCCGACCAGCCAGGGAATTTGTGGCTTGCCAGTCTGTGCCTCTCTCGTTCACTGTCCCTACAGGTCAGCTTCAGCCAAACAAGACCCCCAGATGGCTGTGATAGAGACGATCCTTCAGGAGCCCTGAAGAAAGCGTCGTTTCGCTGTGGACGCTGGCCACGCAGGGGTGTCAAACTCAAGGTGCTTAGATCCGGCTCATGGGACCAGCCTGGAAATAGCAAAGGACTGGTCTGTGATGCCTCTGCTAGCAAAAATGGGGTGCAATGGGGGCCGCACATGCCCCCCATCCCATTTTCAGTCTGGACAGCCTCCTGCAAAATCTTGCAGCAACCACAATTCCCTCACTAACCTGCTTTCCAGCTCTGTTCTCCAGCATGCAGGGCACAAAAGAAGACCACGTGACTACCAGTAAAAAAAAAGAAAAATTCAATCAAACCTTCTAACTTCACAAGATCTTTTTTTCCTGAGAAGTTGGAAGGTCTGATTGCACTTTTTTAAAATTGGTAGTCACATGGTCTTTTTTTGTTGCCCTGCACCCAGCAGAACATAGCTGGAAAGTGAGGGGATTGTGGTTGCTCTGGAATGGAGTGGGAATGAGGATTTTGCATTTTCATTGCTCTGGGATGGGTGGGAATGAGGATTTTGCATTATGATTGCTCTGGGATGGGGTAAGAATGAGGATTTTGCATTATGATTGCTCATAAGTAAATAAGAACCAGCAAAAGAGGAATGGAAAAATCCCTATCTGTAGATTAGCGTTTTCTCAGTCTTGGCAAGTTTAAGATGGGAGAACTTCATGCTGCCTGGGAAATTCTGAGAATTGAAGTCCATGCACCTTAAAGTTGCCAAAGTTGAGAAGCATGGGTCTACACTAGAGCTTAGGATTTTCCATTCCTTTTTTATTTAGAGTTTGGTGCAATTAAATAAATCAGTTGTGGTTTCATTAACAAATAGTAATTAGAGCCAGTAATGAACCATTACTGGACTTTTTGTGAGAAACTGAAATTAAAAGTTGATCTGGGGCTTTGTTAATTAGATATGGGATTATGGAAATAATGTAGACAATCTTAATCTTAAAGTAAGAGTTTGCTATATTTTTTATTTATATCTGTACCAAAGAAAGTTGGAAGTCATTCTTTTTCAGGTTTCCTTTTCCTCCTTCTTTCTTACACTTTCACTCTTTTTCTTTCCTGAGTCTTTTCTTTTTTCAAATCTGTTTTTTATTTTTTATTTTTTATCCTTTTGCTTTGTATTTTTTTGATGTATGGAGGATCAAATACTCAGCCATTATAATTCTACATTCCTTATTTACAGAAATCATATCAAAATTTAAAATGAAATCCACTGGGAATCATCCCATATAAGACAGGCTCTGAGTCCCTCTAACCAAAAAGTGTTTATCAATAGAAGAGAATATTTGTAGCTCAGGGTTGAACTGTGGGGTCCTTGGTGCTCTCTGAGCTTGATTGTTTTCTTGTAGATATTTCATTACCAAACTAGGTAACATCATCCGAACTAGAAGGGAGTGGAGTTTGCTCTTATTTTCATATACCAGTGGCTTACTCTGTCAGTGTTGAACAGTTGCTTCACAAAAAGTGGTTTTGACTAGTGTTGTTCTGCCCCAGCTACAGACCCCAAAGAACGCAGCACACACAAAGTCCGAATAAACCTTAGTTTACTAATTAAACTGAGTTTGTCTTAGTAGTTGTTCAAACACAAGTACAGTTTAAATCAGTCTTTTCTGAACAAGGACTGTTAATTTAACTTCATTAACAGCTGACAAGAATCCAAAGAATAATAACTCAATTCTGAAGCACAGTATTTCAGATAACCATAATCTTACTGTGGTTGGCAGAATGCCCAGAAGCAATTTGCAGGAAAACTGACAAGAAAGGAGCAAGAGCCGATCAGACGTTTCTGGAATCAAGACGCAAAGGAATATGAATGAAGTTGTTTCTTGCAAATTGCATCAGTCATCGTCCTTCCTTAAATAGGCTTGGGGAGTGGCCAATTAGCCCCAAGCCTTACTCTCGAGGAGACCTCCTCCTGAGGAGCCACTCCTGCCTTTTGGCAGCTCTGCGTGCTCATGCATCAAGAAGAGGCTCCTCCTCTTCTTCCTCTTCACTTATGGGAGCTTCTGGAGGTTCTGAAGGCCCTGGCCTCTGGCACCACATCTTCTCCAGCCTCCTCATTGTCTGACTCGAGTGCCAGCTGCACAGGCTGCTGGCACATCACCACACCAGCCTCCTCGCTGTCTGAAACAGCTACTAGCTGCACAGGCCGCTGACAGGCCACAACAGGTGTCGGGTCTCTACAGACTAAGGCAGAGAAGGGCTATTCTGCACCACTCCCTCAAATGTTCTTTAAAATACAGAGTTTCCCAGCATCTCTTTAGGAACCTCCAACTTGCAAACTGTGGTTACTCATCCTAAAACAAATCTTTTTTTACCTGAAGCTTCAAAATTTGCTGTTTGCTTTAATGTCACTGTGACATTAAATCAAAAAAAGATAGTCTTAGTTATGATTTATGCACCAAATAATGGACAGGAAGAATTTTATTTTAAAAAAACTTCACAAGAAACAGAGTATGAAAATATTTGTTTCATAGGAGACGTTAATGCAGTAGCTGATACAAAACTTGATTATAAAAGTAGTAAAATAAGCAAAAAAGAAAGAAAGAAAGACTTTATCTAGAACCTTTTTTAAAATGACAGAAGAACTATGTATACAAGATACATGGAGAGAAATAAACCCAGAGAAAAACCAATACACATTTTACTCTAACAGACATCAATCTTGGTCTAGAATAGATATGATCTGGATGTTGGCGGAATTAAGCACAAGTGTGCAAGAGATAGAAATAGAAACAAATCTATGGGCCGACCATAATCTAATAAAAATTAGTTGGAAGGGACAAAAGAGAAGAGTAAGACAGACTCTGAACCAATCTATACTAAAAAACAAAGAATTTATACAGATGAAGGAAAAGGAAATGGGATTTTTAAAAAAAGAGAACAGGAAAGGGGAGACCACTACAAAATATTTGGGATACAGCGAAAGCATATATTAGGGGAGTAGCTATAACCTATATAGCAAGCACAAATAAGAGAAAGAAACAATACCAAAAGACACTAGAAGAAGAATGTAAAAGACATGAAGCAGAGCTACAAAAAGAACCACAAAAGGTGAATTTAAAAAAATCAAATGGAAATAATTAAACATAAGTTAAATATAATGGAAAAAGAAGAACTGGCACAACAAATTAAAAGAGCAAAGCAAAACTTTTTTGAAAACACTAACAAATCTGGAAGATGGCTAACCTATAAATTGAAGAAGGAGAAAGAAGAAATGGATAAGTAAGCTGCAGGATGAGGAAGGCACATTACATTATCAAATGGAAAATAAAAATATATAATTCAGGAGTTTTATAAGAAGCTATATGACTATGAAAAAATTCCAGAGGAAAAAATAATACAATACTTAGAAAAAGCCAATTTACCAAAAGTGTCTGAACCGATGAAGAATATGTTGAATGAAAGAATAACAATGATAGAATTAGTAGAGGCGATCAAAAGACAAAAGAATAACAAAACACCAGGTCCAGGTGGTCTACCAGCAGACATTTATAAAGATCTACAAGATACATTGAGCTTGTCAATGTTAGAGGTATATAATGAAGTTTTATTAGAAGCCAAGATACCACATACATGGATGGAAGCTAATATTACTTTAATTCCAAAATTAAGACTCAGATTTTACACAAATAAAGAACTACAGGCCAATATCCTTAATAAATGCAGACTACAAAATATTTGCTTCAATTATTATTGAAAGACTCAAAAGATTTCTGAATGAGTTTATACACTCTGACCAAAATGGGTTCCTACCCAAATATGAGAATAATTTTAGATACACTGGAGTACTATGAAGTACACTGTGAAAAATAATTGGCATTGATTTTTCTAGATGCTCAGAAAGCTTTTGACAATGTAAATTGGTAATTTATGGTGCAACAATTAAAATGTATGGACTTTGGTGAAAATTTATAAATATGATCAGGGCAGTTTATATAAATCAGAGAGCAAAAGTGATTGTGAATGGAGATGTGTCAGAAAACTTCCATATAAAAAAGGCACAAGACAAAGATGTCCACTATCCCCACTGTTATTTATATTAACTTCGGAAGTGTTAATTAGAAATATTAGACAAGATCCAGAAATAAAAGGAATGGAAATAAAAAAGAAGAGTATAAATTACAAGCATTTGCAAATGTCCTAGTTTTTATATGAGAAGAACCATTAGAAACCTGCCCCAGACTGATAGGGGAAATTGAGGAGTATGGAGAAGTTGCAGGACTGAAAATAAATAAAGAAAAAACTAAAATAAAAAATCTTACAGATAAGCGGAGAAATGAATTGACAAAGAAGATAGATCTTCAGATAGTAAAGAAAGTGAAATATTTAGGAATCTACTTAATAGCAAGATGTGCAACAATTAAAGATGATAACTATACAAAGTGAATGCAACAAATTAAGCTGGACTTGGAGAAATGGAAGAACCTACAACTCTCAGTGACAGGGAGAATAATTACTATAAAAATGAACATACTACTGAAGTTGCTTTTCTTATTCCAAACAATACTGATAAAACTAGAGAAAAAATATTTTGAGGAATTGAATAAAACAATTTTGAAATATATCTGGCAAGGGAAAAAAGCAGGAATAAGTTTGAAAATGTTACAGGAGTCTAAAGGCAATGGGGGTTTTGGGTTACCGGATTGGGTATTGTATTATCAGGCATCTGTACTTACATGGGTGAAAGAATGGATAAACTTGAGGCATAGAAATAAAAAGTAAATAAAGCCCCCCTCATTTGTGATCTTATCTGTGAGGGGGAAGCGCACCTGGCAGGTACCATGGAGACCTGGTTAGGCCGGGGGGGTTTCCCCTCGTGGAAATGTGCCCGCCAGGTTTCCTTGCATTCCATCAGCTGAGGTCACAGGGCAGACCTTAAAGAAGATCTGAGACCGAGGGAGGCCACTGTTCCTCAGACGGCCGGCTGTGAGTCCCTCCTTGTGAAGTGGGGTCATGGGGTTCAGATGGCTCCTTGCCACGTGGCAACAGCCCTGCCCGAGCTCCTCGACTATGGACCTGACCCAGTTAATTCATGGCCCTACTCACACGGGGGGAAACACGCTGGATCTGGTTTTTGTCTCTGGACAGTGGTTGAGTGATCTTGAGATAGGGGACATAGTCACCAAGCCCTTGTCAGGTCGGATCTCTCTCCTTCGCCTTGACCTTCGAACCGCTATAACCTGTCTCAGGGAGGCGGAGCCGGTAAGATGGTTCCGCCCCAGGCACCTGATGGAACCAGGAACCACCTGATAGGTTCCAGATGGAGCTTGGGCCATTTCCTGAGGCTCTGGCACACGCCTCAACTAGGACCTAGTGGCCGCCTGGGATAGGGAGGCCGCTGGAGCCCTGGATTGGGTTGTGCCTTTGCAGCCTCTGACCCGGCGCCAATCTCACCTAGCTCCTTGGTTTACTGAGGAGCTGAGTGAGATGAAGCACCGGAAAAGACACCTAGAGAGTAGTTGGAGGGCCAGTCTTTCTGAATCCGACCGAACACTGGTAAGATCTCACATTAAGAATTACCTAGTGGCAATAAAAGCAGCAAAACGTACATATTTTGCTGCTCTTATTGCATCATCAGATAATCGCCCGGCTGCCCTATTTAGGGTGATCCACTCTCTGCTCCACCAGGAAGTGCGGGAGGACCCCTTGGAGGGTAGAGCAGAGGATTTTGTTCAATATCTGCATGACAAAATCACCCAGATTCAGGAAGACCTGGACTCCGACTAGGTAGTTTCAGGGGGGATGACTGAGGCAGGTCTTGAGATTGTTACCTGGGATGAGTTTGATCCTGTGACCTCTGACGACGTGGACAGGATTCTGGGTGGACTGAACGTGACCACATGTTTATTGGACCCGTGCCCCTCCTGGTTAGTGCTGACTTCCTGGGAGGTGATGCGAGGCTGGCTCCAGGCGATTATAAACACTTCGCTGGGTAACGGTGACTTCCCTGTCACCTTGAAAGAGGCAGTGGTGAGGCCACTCCTCAAGAAGCCTTCCCTGGACCCGGCAGTGTTGGCTAATTACCGTCTGGTCTCCAACCTTCACTTTATTGCGAAGGTTGTTGAGAGTGTGGTTGCGCGACAGTTCCCCCGGTACCTGGATGAAGCGACGTATCTGGATCCTTTCCAGTTGGGCTTCAGGCCTGGGCACAGCACGGAAACGGCATTGGTCGCGTTGGTTGATGATCTGTGGAGGGCTCGGGACAGGGGTTGTTCCTCTGTCCTGGTCCTATTAGACCTCTCAGCGGCTTTTGATACCATCGACCATGGTATCATGCTGCACTGGTTGGAAGAGTTAGGGGTGGGGGGCATTGTATTATGGTGGTTCTCCTCCTTTCTCTCCGACCGGTTGCAGTCTGTGTTGGCAGGGGGGCAGAGGTCGACCCCAAGGCACCCCATATGTGGGATGCCACAAGGGTCGGTCCTCTCGCTCCTTCTGTTCAACATTTATGTAAAGCCACTGGGTGAGATAATCCGTGGTTTTGGGGTGAAGTACCATCTGTACGCTGACGACACCCAGCTGTACATCTCCATCCTGGACCACCCCAACGATGCCCTTGAAGTGATGTCCTGGTGTCTGGAGGCCGTGCGGATCTGGATGGGGAGGAACAGACTCAGGCCCATCCAAGACCAAGTGGCTGTGGTTTCCAATGTCCCGATATAGTCAGTTGACACCATCGCTGACTATTGGGGGCGAATCATTGGCCCCCATGGAGAGGGCTCGCAACTTGGGCATCCTCCTGGATTCATGGCTGTCTTTAGAAGAGCACTTGACAGCCATGACCGGGAGGATTTTTCATCAGGTCTGCCTGATTTGCCAGTTGCGTCCCATTCTGGATTGGGACTCCCTACACACAGTCACTCATGCCCTCGTCACCTCCCGCCTGGACTACTGTACCGCTCTCTACATGGGGCTCGCCTTGGGGAGCACCCGGAGGCTCCAACTGGTGCAGAGTGCAACCGCGTGCATGGTTATGGGAGCAACATGGCACTCCCATGTGACACCCCTCCTGCGCGAGCTGCACTGGCTCCTGATGGTTTTCCGGATGGTTTTGGTTACCACCTTTAGAGCGCTCCATGGCTTAGGACCTGGTTATTTACGGGACCGCCTACTACCACAAACAGCCTCCCTCTGGCCGGTACGCTCTCATAGAGAGGGGCTCCTCCGGGTGCCGTCAGCCAAACAATGTCGACTGGTGGCCCCCAGGAGGAGGGCCTTCTCTGTGGGGGCACCCACTATCTGGAACGAGCTCCCCCCGGAGATACGGAGGATCCCAGATCTGTGTACTTTCCAATGTGCTCTTAAGACCCTCCTGTTCCAGCAAGCCGGCCTGGCCTAACTTTCTCCCCTTTTCTTTTAAATTTCTTTTAAATTTTTTAAAGTGAAATTTTAATCTGTTTTAAATTATTGGGATTTTTAACTGTCTTGGGCTAAATTATTTAATTTGGTTTTAATTATGTTTTTAACTTTTGTATTTATATATTTTATTCTGTGCCTGTTCACCGCTCTGAGTCCTTCGGGAGTAGGACGGTATATAATTTTTTTAAAAAAAATAGAAGATTACTACTGTTGGAGAACCATGATCTCCAATTAGGGTGGCATTCTCTTCTATGGTATGGAAAGAGTACAGTACATAGATATTTTCAAAGACACTATGTCACAAATGCTTTACTTTTAGTATGGGAGAAAATTAAATCATAAGACTATAGGAAAATCCCAGTCTAGTTTTCTACAATGGAAGCATTGATACATCCAAATATTGTTAACATGGGAAAAAATTGTATCCTACATTTTAAATGAGAAAGGGGAACTTAAAACCAGACAGGAACTACAAAACCAAGGGGTGGATTTAGCATGGTGGCCATACCTGCAAATACAATTGTGATATGAGAAAGATGCAAAAACATGAGGTTTCTATAAAGACCAACAACCCTTGATAAGATATTATTAGGGACAGATGAAAAACTGATTAAAAAAAACTATATAATTACCTACTAAGCTTTAAAATGGAAGATAAACAAGTAAAGGAAACAATGTTAGTATGGGCAAAAAACTTTGGCTATACTATAAAACTAGATAAATGGCAAAATTTTGAGATAGAAATTATAAACTGGCTACTGCATATAAGGAAAATCTTTATAAAATGTTTTATAGGTGGCATTTGCCAGCGGCAAGACTAGCAAAAATGTTTAGCAACATGTCCGCCAAATGTTGGAAATGTAATCAGACTCCAGGTACTTATTATCATACGTGGTGGACATGTATGAAAGCAAGAAAATATTGGACGAAAATACACACGTGGCTGGAAAAGCTGATTTAGCCACATATAGATTTAAAGTCAGAAATACTTTTATTAGGTATAATACCAGAAAGTTATGATAAAGGAACTAAATACTTAATGCTACATGTATTCACAGCAGCAAGAATTGTACTTGCACAATATTGGAAAAATGAGAACACCTCACCAGATGAAAACATAATTTGGAAAATATTGGACTGTGCAGAGATGGATAGATTGACGTTGAAAATAAAAGATAAAGGAGATACAGAGTACTATTCAACATGGAATAGGTTTTATCAATGGTTAGAGATAAGAGGTAGAAATTAGATGAAGAAAGGTTATTGTTATATGTAAGTAAAATATGAATGTCTATAATTATAAGCATGCTAGTACAATTAATATGATCATAAACAAGCTAATATTGTTAGATTTAAATAGACGATGCTGAGGCGAGGTTGCTGAGAATGGAACTTTATTAACTGCAGAACAAGAACTAACTGACGAACTGAACAACTCGCCACTGACAGCTCTTATATATGGAGCTGTCAGAAAGCGTCAACCAATCTGGGGGCCCAGATATTCCCGCTACTTTGGTGGTTAGGCGTCTCCGCCAATCCTCGCCCACCTGCTACTGCGCAGGCGTGAGGGAGCTGTAACAGCGAGGACTCAACACCCCTTCCTACCCGGATCGTGCATGCGTAGTCGGCCAAATACGCCGGGCGCCGTCGGCAGCGCTCAGACCGTCTTAACTCTGGAATGGGCGCGGCCAAGGCGGGATCCGGAACTTTGTTGCAAGGGCTTCCTGCAGTCTCGGTGAGGATGGGAGAAGGAACTCCCGGTTCCCTAGTGGCCTCTGGGGACCCCGGTAGAGCTTCTGCCACACACAACTTGGTTGGGGGAAAAGTTGTTGAGTCAGGGGGTTTTGGCAGTGCCATCGGGCCAGCTACGGAAGGTGGCGAGCTCGGCGTGTCCCTACTGGGTTGAGGGTCAGGAACATCGGCCACTCGTCGCCTCAGTTGGTTGATATGTCGCCGCCACACCCGACCGTCGGCGAGCTGGACTCTATAAGAATAGGGTCCGGTTAATTGTATTATGCGCACGATACCTGGGTGAGCGTCATGGAGGCAGGACAGTACCTGGATTCTAAGGTCGGGGGGTATGACTACTCTACTTCCCCACAGAAGGCAACCATCCTGCACGGACAACTCGAGTTGTCTGCGCAGATACGGCAAAAATTCAGTCCCCGGATGAACAGGCGGCCAGCCCCTGCGCACCCAGTCCAGGACCCGGAGCAGGGTTGGGTCGGCGGCCGATCGGGACTGGACATCAACGGCGGTCACCAAGGGGGACAGCTCATCCACCAAGAGAACAGGGGCTGCCGGGGCCGGGTCTTCGACGGGCAATGGAAGCGGGCAACGGCTAAGGGCATCGGCATGCCCAATTGCCTTTCCTGGCTTATAGCTAAGTTGATACGAATAGGCCGCCAAAAACTCCACCCACCGGGACATGCGCGGCGATAGGATAGGAGGCGTTGGACGGTCTGCAGCCAATAATCCCAGTAATGGTTTATGGTCGGTGACTAGATAAAAAAACCGACCATAGACACAGTCGTGGAATTGCTTGATTCCCGCGACGGCTGCCAACGCCTCACGATCTATCTGACTATAGTTCCTCTCTGCGGACGATAAAGTACGGGAATAGTAAGCGATTGGGGCTTCTACCCCGTTGGGCAGTAAGTGGCTTAAGACTGCCCCAACCCTGTATGGGGACGTGTCACAAGTTAGGGAGAGTGGCAGATCGGCATCATATTGCACGAGAACGGCCTCCGACGTAAGGATGTCCTTGACCGCCTGAAAGGAGGCCGCGGCCCTATGATCCCAGTGCCAGGGCCGTTTAGTCTCTAAGAGCCAATGGAGAGGCTCCGCCAGTGAAGCTTTATGTGGTAAAAATACCGCATAAAAATTAAGCAGGCCCAGGAAAGCCTGCAACTCGGCCCGGTTAGTGGGCACGGGGGCCTTCTTAATAGCTGCCACTTTATCCGGGGCCGGGCGGATGCCAGCGGAATCAACCAAGAACCCCAGGAATTCCACTTGCGGCACGGCAATCCGACATTTCCCAGCCTTCAGCTTCAGCCCTGCCTGTCTAAAACGGGTGAAGACAGCCCTGAGCTTAGCGATGAGGTCTGCCTGATCTGCAGCCGCAATCAGGACGTCATCGAAGTAAGGTATGACGCCTTCTAAGCCATGGAGCAGCCGCTCCATTAAACTCTGAAAGATGCCAGGGGCCACACTCACCCCGAACTGCAGGCGAGTACATTTAAATGCCCCCTGGTGAGTGACGATGGTCTGGGCCAGGGCAGTGGCCTCATCCACTGGAAGCTGTTGATACGCTTGGGCGAGATCCAGCTTCGCAAAGACCCTCCCCTGGCCCAGAGAGTGTAGCAAATGCTGCACTACGGGGACAGGGTAATGGTTAGCCTGGAGAGCCCTATTCAGGGTTGCCTTATAGTCTGCGCAGATCCTCAGAGATCCGTCAGACTTAAGGGGAATCACAATAGGGGTCTCCCACTTAGAATGCTCCACCGGTTGCAGGACCCCCTGGGCAATTAACTTGTCCAACTCCTGGTCGACCCTGGCCCGCAGAGCAAGTGGCACCCTTTGAGGCTTTAGCCGGATAGGAGCCACCTGGGGATCCAAATTGAAGGAAATGGGAAGCCCTGTATATTTACCGAGTTGGCCGTCGAACACATCTGCAAACTCGCGGGTTAATTCAGTTGCGAGGTCGGGACAGGTTGCATGGACTCCAGAGACACCCAGGTTCAGAGCAGCGAACCAGTCTAACCCCAGCAAGCTGGGAAGGCTGTCCCTCACGATGATCAATGGCAGGGAACCTGAAAAAGAACCATAGACAACGTGGAAAGACCCGCAGCCCAGGGTGGGGATATACCTCCCCTGATAGTCCCTTAGCTTAATCTGGCACAGCTGCAGGCATCTTCGAGAGAAAGCAGGGAGCAATGCCTTAAGGGTGGACCAGGCAATCAGGGAACGGGAAGAGCCCGTGTCGAGCTCCATGCGGCAGGGCGAGCCGTTCAACCGGACCGTCAGGTAAATCTTGTTAGCAGAACCCGGGGTGGAAGCGTGGCTGATGCCCACAGCATCGACCTCAGCGTCCCGAAACTCATCGACCCGGTTCTCGCGGCGCTGGAACTTCCTGGGCTTCCACCGCTTGGCCGCGGGCTCCCCCGTGTCCTCGGGGAGCGGCAGAACAGCTCTGCAGACCCTGGACAGGTGGCCACGCTTCCCGCATCGGTGACAGACAGCCGCTTTGAAACGGCACGCAGCCCGGTCATGCTGGCCTCCGCAACCCAAACAGCTGCCAGAAGAGGGTTTGCGCCCGGCCGTAACCTGAGACTTCCGGGTGGTCTTGAGGCGACTCACCCCGCCCTCCGCATCGGGAAGCTCGTCCTCGTCAGATCCCTCATAATGGACAGATTGAGGCGGAGGAGGCAAGAGCCCCCCCCCAGCCTGGGAGCGCTGAATTTCGGCCGAGGATAGAGCAGACATCTCAGAAGCCCTGGCCTCGTCCATAGCAATTGGGAGGGTCAAGTCAGCGCGGGCCAACAAACGCCGCTGTAGCTTCAAGTCACGCACCCCGCAGACCAGTTGGTCAAGAAGCATGTCACTGAGCTGACGAAATTCGCAGTGGAGAGCAGCGGTGCGCAGGGAAGCCATATAATCATTAACAGATTCCCCTGCCTTCTGCGATCGCTGGTGGAAAGCGTGGCGCCGGGCAATCTTGGAGGGGGTGGGAGAATAATGGTGTTTGAGTTTCTCCAGTAACGTCTCCCAGGGCACAGTAAATACCGGTTGCGGAGCAGCCAGAGCCCTGGCTGTACCGAAGATCTCACGCCCGCAGGAGCTCAAGAAATACCCTCTCTTCCTGGCTGGGGACAGATCGGTCAGGTTGTTCGCTTGTAAAAAAACATTCGAACCGCTCCAAGTAATCTTCCCAGGTTTCAGAGGCCGGCTCAAATGGTGCGAAAGTCGGGAGGGCGGTTGCCATGTCGGAAACACCCGAATCAGCTCTCAGTTACTCAGCGCGTCTCAGCTCGGTGGGTCCTTCGAGCCGTGCCGCCTCGGCTTATCCCACCCTCGTCGCCACTTGTTAGATTTAAATAGACGACGCTGAGGCGAGGTTGCTGAGAACGGAACTTTATTAACTGCAGAACAAGAACTAACTGACGAACTGAACAACTCGCCACTGACAGCTCTTATATATGGAGCTGTCAGAAAGCGTCAACCAATCTGGGGGCCCAGATATTCCCGCTACTTTGGTGGTTAGGCGTCTCCGCCAATCCTCGCCCGCCTGCTACTGCGCAGGCGTGAGGGAGCTGTAACAGCGAGGACTCAACAAATATAATTATAAATATGGTTGTAATTATTACATGTATTATCATTAATTATTAGTAGTATATCTTTTTTCCCCTGTAAAACGAAATGCCCGGACAATACACTGTCTTCAAAATATTTATATACAGTCAGGTCCAGAAATATTGGGACATCGACACAATTCTAACATCTTTGGCTCTATACACCACCACAATGGAGTTGGAATGAAACAAACACAATGTGCGTTAACTGCAGACTGTCAGCTTTAATTTGAGGGTATGTACATCCAACTCAGGTGAACGGTGTAGAACTTACAGCAGTTTGCATATGTGCCTCCCACTTGTTAAGGGACCAAAGGTAATGGGACAGAATAATAATCATAAATCAAACTTTCCCTTCTTAATAGTTGGTTGCAAATCCTTTGCAGTCAATCACAGTCTGAAGTCTGGAACACATAGACATCACCAGACACTGGATTTCATCCCTGGTGATGCTCTGCCAGGCCTCTACTGCAACTGTCTTCAGTTCCTGCTTGTTCTTGGGACATTTTCCCTTCAGTTTTGTCTTCAGCAAGTGAAATGCATGCTCAATGGGATTCAGGTCAGGTGATTGACTTGGCCATTGCATAACATTCCACTTCTGTCCCTTCAAAAACTCTTTAGTTGCTTTTGCAGTATGCTTTGGGTCATTGTCCATCTACACTGTGAAGCGCCGTCCAATGAGTTCTGCAGCATTTGGCTGAATGTGAGCAGGTAATATTGTCCGAAACACTTCAGAATTCATCCTGCTGCTTTTGTCAGTAGTCACATCATCAATAAATACAAGGGAACCAGTTCCATTGGCAGCCATACATGCCCACGCCATGACACTACCACCACCATGCTTCACTGATGAGGTATGCTTAGGACCATGAGCAGTTCCTTTCCTTCTTCATACTCTTCTCTTCCCATCACTCTGGTACAAGTTGATCTTGGTCTCATCTGTCGATAGGATCTTGTTCCAGAACTGTGAATTTTGTTAAATGTTGTTTGGCAAACTTTAATCTGGCCTTCCTGTTTTTGAGGCTCACCAATGGTTTACATCTTGTGGTGAACCCTCTGTATTCACTCTGGTGAAGTCTTCTCTTGATTGTTGACTTTGACACACATACACCTACCTCCTGGAGAGTGTTCTTGATCTGGCCAACTGTTGTGAAGGGTGTTTTCTTCACCAGGGAAAGAATTCTTTGGTCATCCACCACAGTTGTTTACCGTGGTCTCCCGGGTCTTTTGGTGTTGCTGAGCTCACCGGTGCATTCCTTCTTTTTGAGAATGTTCCAAACAGTTGTTTTGGCCATGCCTAATGTTCTTGCTATCTCTCTGATGGGTTTGTTTTGTTTCTTCAGCCTAATGATGGCTTGCTTCGCTGATAGTGACAGCTCTTTGGATCTCATCTTGAGAGTTAACAGCAACAGATTCCAAATGTAAATAGCACACTTTATCTGCACATTGTAATTGGGGTAATGAGGGAATATCACACACCTGGCCATGGAAAGCTGAGAAGCCAATTGTCCCATTACCTTTGGTCCCTTAACAAGTGGGAGGCACATATGCAAACTGCTGTAAGTCCTACACCGTTCACCTGAGTTGGATGTACATACCCTCAAATTAAAGCTGACAGTCTGCAGTTAAAGCACATTGTGTTTGTTTCATTCCAACTCCATTGTGGTGGTGTATAGAGCCTAAGATGTTAGAATTGTGTCGATGTCCTAATATTTCTGGACCTGACTGTATAAATAAAAAACTTGTCTCAAAAAAAATTGCTGTTTTCTGGGAAGATGTGTAGCTAAAAGTCAGTTTACATTTAGTCTACATCTGAATTTGGGGATATTTCTTCATAACCAAACAAAAGTGTATTTTCTGTGTAGTTCACACCCCTTGCTTGCTGGATCTGGATGTCACCAAGCAAAGGCCACATTTTGTAATTAACCCTTGCACTCTGTTTTGGCTGGCAGAGTGCTGCAGGAGGCTGAGTGCTGTCATGTCCAGGCCACGCCCACCCTGGCCACACCCTCGGCCCTCCAAGGTCAAACACAACCTTGATGTGACCCTCAATGAAGTTGAGTTTGATACCCCTGGTCTAAGGTGTTATACCCAATCACAGTCTCAAAAACCCTTCCTAGAAATGGGATGTTTTGAAGCATCAACAGTTGCTTTATACAAATAGATACAATGAGTGCCTCTTGTAAGATATGGAGAGATTTCAAAGCCTAATTTTCAAGGCCAACATTGGAATGGCATTACTACTATAATACACATCATTGAGTGAAATTATAAACTACAATAAATTCTACCTATATTACTGAAAGATTTTCAGTTTTAGAACTGCTGAAAATTCTACTCATAGAGAAACTCATATTTAGATATGGTACAAACTGTATTAAACTGTAGCACAGCAATGGTTTCCAGTTTGAATTAAATTGTGTGTCAGATTTGCTTGTAAAATATTCTAGAAGCATACTCCCACAGCTTAGTTAGCCATTTTTCCAATAAGGGGTTCAAACGGTTTTTTTTAGTGAAAATCATGTAATAACATTATAGCATTTAACTTATATAAATTAAGTATATTTTAAGGAAATGCATTGTTTAGTAAAGCTCAGTAAAATTTTTATAGGTTGATTTGACTTTTGATACAACTTTTATTCTGGTACCAGTATGAATAATTTTCCAGAATTGTTCAGCTTTACAACATTTCGCCAAGTATTACCCCAAATTTTCATACTACATTGGTGAGAGTGAAGTAGACATGGTGTGGTTTGGTGGAATGTATATGGGATGGTTTTAGAGAAGGGTGGTTGGTGACTGGTAATCTTAAATAAGTGAGTATAGTTGCATTGGTGTCCTTGTAGTATGTATAGGAGGTTTGGATACTTAGATGGGGCTTTGATTTGGAAAGGGGAGCGAATGGATCAGGATAATAAGGATAATAGGGGGAGAAGAGCCAGGTGAGGGTATTGTGGAAGTGAAGGATAGAGAGAGATATGAAAGGTTCTGATCCACTCTTGGGAAGGTGACATATCTATTTTGCCTTCCCCAAATAAGGTAAATCACAGCTCCAGAAAGCCTAGCTTCTAGCAATTGCTGCTTAAATGTACAATCATCATTTAATAAAGTTTTCCTCATCTACTGTCCACTATTAGATGAGAGGACTGACTTTGCTGCATGACTGAAACCTGATTGGCCTAAGAAGGTGGGGTTGTTCCTCCTAGAGATGTGCTCTCACAAGTGTTTGTGTGTGGCATTAACCACAAACCGAGGTCTGGCTATTGTCATCTTAGATATTCTGATGGCCTCCAGGCAGAGGTGGATTTCAGCAGGTTCTGACCAGTTCTGGACAACCAGTTGCAGAAATTTTGAGTAGTTTGGAGAACTGGTAGTAACAATTCTGACTGGCCCACCCCCATCTATTCTCTGCCACCCGAATCCCAGATGATCGGGAGGAAATGGGGATTTTGCAGTAACCTTCCCCTGGATTGGGAGGCAATGGAGATTTTACAGTATCCTTCCCCTGCCATGCCCACCAAGCCACACCCACAGAACCGGTAATAAAAATTTTTGAAACCCACTACTGCCTCCAGGGATACTTTGCAGATAGTCAGTCATGAGGTACTGTTTGTAGAATTAAGTAGTAGGAATCAGAGAGAATCATTGCTTGCATTCCAATCTTCCCACTGCATAGCAACCTCCCTACTTGAGCTGCTGGAGTCCATAGCTAGGTTGGCTTATGCTATTGGAGGCCTTATATCTGCTGTCTTTGGATGTAGGTTTGGAGGATGCCCAGGAGGTCATGACAACAGTGGGCCTGACACAAGTTATCTCTCTGGCCCAGTGAATGTTGGTAGTGTGGTGTCATATGCTGAACCTTGTTTTTATCTTGGACAATGGTGATGTAAATTGAGTTGGGGAATGTTACATCATACCCTTGGACAGTTCACTTTCTGTTGGCCTTGGATTTTTCTTGTGATTGCACCTCGATGTGGGAAGATAGGTGTTATTCGATCAGTTTGCTCTAGATACCTTATAGATCCTTAGTGGGTCTTCCAGAAACTGTGGTATTTTGGGGGCGCTCATTCCAAGGATGTAGTTACTACTTGGAATGAGCAAGCAATGGCAGCATTGAGTCAGGTCGTGCCTGTGTGAATTATCTTTGCTTATGAACCTTGGAGAGCATCCTAGTTTTCAGGATAATTCTAATTGATCAAATAACATAAAATATACTTAGAGCACTGCTGATGGAAGATAAAGAGTGAATCCAATGAAGCACTGATTTAAAAAACCTTCCTTAATATTATCTGGTGGCAGTAGTGATGGCAAAATGTAATTATTTTTCCCCCATATTATGTCCACAGAGAGTCAGTTGTGTCAAGACCATGGTAATCCAAACTCTCCTGGCAAGGAAGGTTCTGGGGAATATCTGCAGGGATGTTTGGAGGATTATTCTAAACATTTGTCAAATAAAGACAATAGGATTTGTTCAGAATTTGTCCTTAGCTGCACAGGTCCTATGGAGGTGCCTCAAGTTGCTTAACATGCTTAAAACTGTAGAGATGAGAGTGGATTTTAAAAGGAGCCCTTCTATTCTACCACCTCTTACTATATTAGACAACATAATATCAACAATACAGTCCTTCAGATTTTGGGGTTCTATAATCTTCCAGGATTTGAAATGGACACTTAAAATTAGTACCATCCTTAAAAAGGCACAACAAAGAATGTTCTACCTGTGCCAACTCTGAAAGTTCAGACCACCCCAGGAGCTATTGATATAGTTCTACAGAGGAATTACTGAATCTGTAATTTATACTTCTATGATTTGGTACAGCAACCAAACAGGGATAGGTGCAGAATTCAATGGATAGTTAGGACTGCAGAAAATACAATTGCAACCAGCTTGCCTTCCATTGCAGACCTGTACATTGCATGGGTCAGAAGGAGGCTGAGAAAATATCTACAGACCCCTTGCATCTTAGAAATAAACTGTTTCAACTCCTCCCCTCAGGACTCCACTGTAGGGCATTGCATACCAAAACAACTAGACACAGAGACAGTTTTTCCCTCATGCAATCACTCTGCTGAATATCTAATTCCCACAGTACTGTCTTATGTCTAAGTATATTTACCCATGTAGTATGGCTGTAGTATCCTTTTCATCTTCTCTCCTATCTCCTCTTATTTGTATCATTATTATGATTATTATTACTTTCTTGTTTTGTATGTACACTGAGAACTTCTGCACCTGAGACAAATTCCTTGTGTGTCTAATCACACTTGGCCAACAAAGTGTCCTGTCCTGTCCTGTCCTGTCCTATCCTATTCTATTCTACTGTATTATATTGGCTTTTTATTTTTTATAAATATTCTGTATCAATGTAAAAATATTAGAACTATTTTCAGAATTTCAGCATGAAAAAGCTCTTCAAAATTATAGAAAGCTTTTTTGCTTTAAAAATGCCACATCCAGTTTCTGTTTCTTTTTAATTTGTGCATAACATACCATATGTCTGAGGTTGCCTTTCATGTATATCTTTAGCCCAAATCTAGTCTAATCAAAAATTTTCATTTTGATTTAAAAACTCATTTATTCTCTTAAAAAGAGAATACCTAGTAACTATTGCTGTGAATTTTTTAATCTACATTCTATAAATAGGCCTCCGTGATTGAATAACTTATGTGTTTTCCTTCTTTATAAATCAAACAGCTAAAAGCTTCTTTTCATGATAAAATCTCTAGATTTTCATTCATTACTTGAGTTAAAAATGTAATCAAAATTTCATGGAAAGCTTTATAGCAGTGTTGGCTAACCTTTTTGCCATCGCGTGCAAGGAGCGGGGGGGATCATGCGCACGCATGCCCACACCCATAATTCTATGCACCCTGCGCATGCACGTGCGACCCCCTGCTCCCCCCCCACTCCTGGCATGCAATGGCATGGTGCGCCCGGTAGGCCCATTTTTCTCTCTCCCCAGACTCCAGAGCCTTTCTAGGAGCTTGAGGAGGGCAAAAACGGCCTTCCTCATCCCCCAGAGGTCCTTTGGAGGCCAAAAATGGCCCATTTGCTGACTTCTGGTCCCACCTCCAGGGCCTCTGGGGGGGAGGCCATTTTCGCCCTCCCCAAGCTCCTAGAAAAACTCTGGAGCCTTGGGATGAGCAAAAAAAGGGCCTTCCGGTCCAACTGGAAGTTGGCAAATGGGCAGTTTCCAACCTCTGGGGGGGTAGGGAAGGCTGTTTTTGCCCTCCCCAATCTCCTAGAAAGGCTCTGGAGCCCGGGGAGAGAGAAAAACGGGCCTTCCCCATCACCACCCCAGGCCATCTGGAGGCAGTAAAAAGCCTGTTTCCTTACTTCCAGTGGGCCCAGAAGGCCTGAAAATCGCCAGAGCTGAGCTCACATGCCCACTGATATGGCTACGTGTGCCACCTGTCGCACGCGTGCCATAGGTTCGCCAGCACCCATGGCAGCTTTATAGTATTGAAGAAATATAAACTCTTATAAATTTAAATTCCTTTAAACCTAGTTGATTCTTTATTGCTTTTATTTTTTTTTGTTCTATATATATAAGAAATATAGAACAAAAAAATAAAAGCAATACAGACTCAACTAGATTTAAAGGAATTTAAATTTATAAGAGTTCAACTAAATAAGTTCAATGATATCAACAGGAACACTTTGAAAAAGGCAGCCTATATGCTTTGGCTTATCAACTGTGTAAACTTTTAAACCTTTGTTCTGCAAGTGGCAGTAATGATGGCTGTTGGTGCAGTAGCACCCAAGTATTGCTAGAGGAGCGTTTTAGTCTTCTTAGCCTCTCCATTTGTGGCAGGGTGGTGAGCTGAGGAGAGGTTCACTTTGACACAGTAGCTGGAAAAGTGCTTTCCAAAATCTAGATTGGAATTGCGCGCCTCTGATACGAATGCTGAGACCATGCCATGGTAGTGAAAGATGTGGTCTAGAAAAAGTTGGGCTATGCCTTACATGCATAAATAACAAAAGTAAGAAGGAGCGGAGTGATTGTAGCAATCAATTGTGTTATATTGAGTTACTTAGAGAAAGCATTTGTGCATGTGGTCATGGACCAAGTTTGTCCATTTAAAGTAAATTTGCCAAATTTGGATAAACTGAAGTAGACTGTTTTGTGCCAATGAAAAAAGATAACCGCTTCATTGTGTAATATTGCATAGGTTAATATGAAATGAGTTCTTGTTTCTTTAATTTGATTTTATGAAAGAATTGTATTTTACATCTATTTTACCTTTAATCTTATATTTTATATTGTAAAAATTAACAGATTAACAGAGTTGGACGGGACCTTATAGGTCATACAATCCAACACACCCACCCACCCACCCGCCCACCCCGCTCAAGCAGGACGTCCTACACCATTTCTGACAAATGGCGGTCCAATCTTTTCTTGAAAGTCTCAAATGATGAAGCTCCCACAAGTTCCGAAGGCAAGCTGTTCCATTGGTTGATTGTTCTCACTGTCAGAAAGTTCTTCCTCATTTCTAGGTTGAATCTCTCCTTGGTCAGTTTTCATCCATTATTCCTTGTCTGGCCTTCAGGTGCTTTGGAAAATAGCTTGACCCCCTCCTCTCTGTGGCAGCCCCTCAAGTATTGGAAGACAGCTATCATGTCTCCCCGGTCCTTCTCTTCACTACACTAGCCATGCCCAGTTCATGTAACTGTTCTTCATATGTTTTAGTCTCCAGTCCCCTAACCATCCTGGTTGCTCTCCTCTGCACCTTTTCTAGAGTCTCAATATCTTTTTAATAGTGTGGTAACCAAAACTGGATGCAGTACTCTAGGTGTGGTCTTATTAGGGCTTTATAGAGTGGTATTAGTACCTCGCTTGATCTTGATTGTATCCCTCTCTTAATGCAATTTAGGATTGCGTTGGGTTTTTTAGCTGCTGCTGCACACTGCTGGCTCATATTTAGTTGATTGTCCACTAAGACTCCAAGATCCCTCTCACAGTCACTGCTATTAACCCTGGTTTCCCCCAGTTTATCTGTGTGCTTTTGGTTTTTCTTACCTAAGTGTAAGACTTAACTTTTCTCTACATTGAATTTCATTTTGTTAGATAGGGCCCAGTGTTCAAGACTGTTAAGATCCATTTGGATCTTGAGTCTATCTTCTAGGGTGTTAGCTATTCCTGCCAGCTTAGTATCATCTGCAAATTCGGTGAGTTTCCCTTCTATTCCATCATCTAAGTCGTTTATGAAGACATTGAAGAGTACTGGGCCTAAGATGGAACCTTGTGGCATCCCACCACTTACTTCTCTCCATGTAGACTTAGACCCATTAAGAACTACTCGTTGAGTACGGTTTGTCAACCAGTTGCGAATCCATCTGGTGGTGAAGCTATCTATCCCACTTTTTTCTAGCTTACGAAGAAGTAGGTTGTGGTCTACTTTGTCGAATGCCTTGTTGAAGTCTAAATATATTATGTCCACAGTATGTTCACAATATTACATTTACGAAAAGTAGCTCCCTAATAATGCAGAAATCAATATGTTGTGCAGGTATGCTATATCAAGGAGCAAGTCCTCTGACATTTTTATTTTTGTAAGTGATATATATCATACACATTTTACTAGAAGGTTTTACAGTTAGAAGATAAATCTCAAATGACATTTTCATTAATGCATTTGGTCTTGTGTAAATGAAACTTGATACATATATAACAATGCAGCATTAGTGTAGGTTGCAGTTTCAAGCTTGATTTAAATACAGATATACAGAATGTAATACTAGAAGTGTATTACAAAAAGGGATACGCTGCAGCTGGTTGTATGCTCTGTTAGCCCAAACATAACATGTAGGTGCACCCTGGTACCCTCCAAAATTTTTGACTACTTGGAATTTGTAGCACTTTCCTGTCCTTGTATGAAAATGAAAATCAAATAAGTTATGCTGAATTTAGAGTGCAATATAGCTCTGTCAAGTAAAAGTGTTATTTATGTCTGTTTACTATATACATGTTCCCCACCACACCTCTTCAGCAAGTATTTAGGGCAGCTTTTCAGATTTAAAAACCTTCTAAATATAGAAAGTTAAAACAGATTAATTCATAAATCAGATGATACAATTATACGTATTTACAAAGTTGTAAATCAGGTATTGCTTTTTGTCTGCATTGGAACAGATCAGGCAGTATAAGTATCTGATTCAGTCTGCATTATGACCTGGATTTGAAGCCCCACTGAAGTCATGTGACCACATTTTGGGCATTTGGCAATATTTATAGCCATTTGCAGTATCCCGCCATCATGTGACCATGATTTACAATGTCTTTTGCCGGGAACCAGTGTTCACTTTCAGTTTCTAGCAAAAAACACCCATTGTGGGAAATGACTGCAACATTCGCTTACAACCATCACAAAAATGCAAGTACCTTTGGGAGTCATAAGTGCTTTTGGGATCCGGGGAGCAATGCTGCCAAAGAACCAGCTTTGGCAGCAGATTGGCAAATTATTGGTCAGAGAAAAATCTCCCTAGTGTTCAGTAGTCATCTTGGAACAGGAATCTGTTCAATGGTCATCTTGTGGGAAGAGTCCACAGTTATCATGCTGTCTCATTGGATATGTGACCATGCCATCAATTTGAAACCTAGACCCAAGGTTTATTGAAATATTCTTTCAATATTTCCTCAAGAGCTAGCTACTTCAAAGCAATTTCTGGACAACAGTATGAAGATCCATTTGCTCTTTCTCCTTTTCCACACCTGCACTATTATTTTTTAAACAGAGATAATTCTTATTTGAGATTGGTATGTGACTCTGTGACTTTTGGGTATGAATATCTACTGCATCTTATTTCAGATGCACTGTGTTGAGTTCAGAAGGCATACACGTTCACTAAATTGAACTTGTGGGGAAATTATAATTTGATTTCAATGAAAGAGGGCCATGGTTTCTTTAACAGCTTTTGACAGCCACTGTGGTAAATTTGAATACACATTATTGCCCTTTTGGATTAGTTAGTAGCTGTATAATTTTCTTCAGATTCATGTTCAATCATTTTCATTTATTTTAGATAAACATATTTAATATATGTAAATTTTGATATAAAATATGATATTTTAAGCAAATATAGTTATCTGGATGACATATTTATTGTCAGAAGACCATCTTTATATGTGACTGACATTAGAAATGCTTTTAGAATCTTTTAATAAGTATTAGCTCTTTGCTAAGCTGAACAGGAGGACATTATATGGGTTATCAGATATTTACAGGAATACAAATGAATCCTGCAAAGATACAATTCATTCTCACATGCAAGAACTTACAAATGTTAAAGATTACCACTCTTTATTATCAATCTTCCACAATCTTCCAGAAGTGTGTGATTATAGAATTATTTTGGTGGTAGAAGACTTGTTTATGAAGGTAGTTCATTTTATTCCATGTAGGTGTCTACTTATTTAGGGAGATCACACAACTCTACAATAGTGCCACAATAGATCACACAACTCTTTCTACACTACATTTTTCATAATACAGGTGCTTAGTCATGTGGAATTGACTCATGGCTCTCAAGTCACGTACATATTTTGGAAGGCCTTTTTAAATTACTTGACATTTGTACACATTATCTTCTCATCATCTGCAATTGAATGGAAAGATGCACAAGACAAATATATTACTTGAGCAGTATTACCATTACAGTGTTTCTTGCCAGCAAGTCAATTAGATTGATTTATTGTCTCTTGCAGAATTTGCCAATTTACTATATTCCTCCAATCTGCACTCTGCTGTCTCATGAACCACTCTCTTTTTTCAAGATTGATAGGAAGCACAGCTCCATTTAAAGAAACAGTTAAAGTATGGCTCACACTTTCCAGGGATCCATCTCTACGCTTTCGTTTGACACTCAGTAGCCCAGGTAGTCCAGGGAAGTCTTGTGAAATTCACACTTGGACAGCTTTGCATAAAGGTTTGCATCTAGCAGTTTTTTCAGCCCTTTTTAAAAAAGGTTTTTCAGTTTTATTTCTTATACACATAATATAAAATTTCATTTTCTTATACATAATTAATCATACATATACATGTTTTCCTTAAAGAAAGCATTAAAATAAGGCATTTTAATTACATTCGGAGTTACTCTTCCCTTTCTTCCCTCATTTCGCAACAAACCTTCTTCTTCTCCTCTTCCTCCCTCCTCTCCTCTCCTACTTTCTCCTTCCTCCTCTCTTACTTCATTCTACTTCCCCTTCCTTTCCCCCACTCCTCTCTTCTTTTCCCCCTTCTCACCTTCTCTCCTACTCCTGTCACTTATCCTTCCTTCCTCTTCTTTTCCCTTTCTTCCATTCCTTTCCCTCCCTCTCCTCTTCCTACCCTCTACTCCTCTCTCCTTTCTATCTTCTTTGCTGTGGAATATTCTCCTTGTTTGGTATCTGAGCAACTCCTATATTCTAATAGTATATACTTTCTTTCAATTTCTTTTCAGATTTATTCTATCTATCAGTATTATTATCATAATTGTACATTTATTCTTATTATCTTCTTTCTTTTCCCTTCTCCCATCCCCCTTTTTCATTTACTCTGGTGTCATCTGGGTTTTTATTTCTTTTTTATCCTCTCCCTCGTTTAACTTTCTATTATCTAAGTCATTTATCTATCCTCTTATCTTCATATTTCTTTTCTAACCATATATAAAATCTTCCCCATGTCTTGAAATACACTGATTCCCCTTTATCTCTTATTCTTAGAGTTAATCTATTCATTTCCGCACAGTCTAAAATCTTTTTTATTACTTCACCTTCTGACGGAATTTTTTCTGTCTTCCAATTTTGTACAAATACAATTCTTGCTGATGTTATTATATGTATAGTTAAATACACATCTTCTTTACTATATCTCTCTGGGAAAATACCCAATAAAAAACCCTCTGGTTTTAATTCTATAGATTTATGTAATATTTCTTCCAACCATTTCTGTATTCTAGACCAATAATTTTTTGCTTCTAAACATGACCACCACATATGATAGTATGATCCCGGCAAATGCAAACATTTCCAACATTTGGCTATATTATCCTTAAACATCTTTGCTAATCTTTCTATGCCACCTATAAAACATTTTATATAGATTTTCTTTATATGCAGTTGCCATTATCAATTTATAATTCCTTTCCCATAGTTATTGCCATTTCTCTAATTCTATTGCATATCCAACATTTTTCGCCCATGTTATCATTGTCACTTTTACCTCTTCATCTTCCAATCTAATCTGCAACAAATAATTATACAGTCTTTTAATCATTTTTTCATCCTCTCCGGTTCTGATCCAACTCTCATTCCCCCAAATTAAAACCATATTGTTTTTATTGTATCTTGATTGTATCTGCATCCATGTATACCAGTCAATTTCAATCCCTTGTTTTTCTAAGTCTTGTTTCTGTTTTAATTCTCCCTTCTCTGTTAAAATGTCTTTATATCTTACAATCTCATCCACGTTAATCATATTTGGGTGTGTCAATGCTTTTATTGTTGAAAGCCACATTGGTACTTCCATATAATGTTCATTTCTTATTTACTTATTTGCTTAGTCATTCTTATCTCCCTTAGTTCCTTAACTTCTGTCACCCTTGTTCCTTTTCTTAACGCTCTCTTCTTGTTCTTTCATTGTCTCTCTTGGTTGTTCTTTCTTCTCTTCCTGTTGTTCATCCCCCTTTTCTTCCCTCAACCTTCCTTCCTCTTGGACATTTATGTATTGTTTATAAAATAACTCTGCTTTCTCTACTGAGTCTAATCTGTATCTTTGTTCTTGCCAGTTCACCAATATTCTTTCTGGAATCAACCATCTAAAATTTATTCCTCTCTTTATCAAACATTTTGTGAGAAATTGATATTCTTTTCTCAGATCTCTCACTCTTCTTGAAATTTGTTTCAGTGCCACTACTTCTCTCTATTTGTGCTTTATTGTTGTGTTTCTCATCAATTGCAATATCTCTATGGTGAATCTGACATGAATTTCTCTAGGTAAATTATGTCTCATCGCATATCTTGTATGCACTCTGTATATCTTGTCAATTCCACTTAATATCCCTTCCTTACTTTCTTCCATTGCTTCTGCTAGTATCTCTGCAATTTTCTCTGCTAAATTTTCTCCCTTTTCTTCTTCAATGTTTTGAAATATTAAATAAAAATCAGCTTTATCCATCTCCAGGGTTATAATAGTTTTTTCCTGATTTTTATTAGTAATTGTAAGTCTATAGTCCATCTTTTCAACTTTTTTCTCCATTGCTTCTGCTTTTTCTTCCATTTGCTACAATCGTTATTCATTTTTCCCTATCATTTCTTTAACTTCTTTCAATCCTCCTTCCATTTTTCCATATTTCCTTCCAGTTTTTCCATTCTCCCATCTACCCTGTCTAATCTTGCCTTAAGATCTTCATATATAGTCTGTAGCATATTTTTTAATTCTGTGTTGAGTTTCTATTCTGTGATGCAATTTCTGTTGTCTTTTGCCCTGTAGTACCAAGCATTGTTGATATTGATGGTGATGATAGATGTTGTGTTTTTTTTCTTCATCTTATTTTTTTTCCAAATCTTACTACCCAATTTTATAATCCAAATACTTGATTTATTTAAATTCAAAATGCCCAATCAGACTCTTCAGGTTCTTGATAACCTAATCCACATAGATTTGATCCATAAACCATACAAAAAGCCAAGAACAATCAAACAGCCCAAAAGGGCAAAAATAGAGAAAGAAAGAGAAAGAAAGAAAAAAAGGCAAGAAAGAGGGAAAAAAAGAAAAGATAAAACCAGATCAGCACAAAAATAAGCATTCACTAGTCCAAAACCCAGGTGTTTGCCCAAAATATCCAATCAGGCAATAAAAAGATGAAAAAAATATATCTCCCTCCCCCCCAAAAAAATTAAAAAATAGAAAAAACAAAAATACCTACCAATGAACTCTTTTAAGTCCAGGAAGAGGGAATTTCTACAATGAAAAAGGAAAAGGAAAAGGCACAAAAAGAGAAAAACCAGAAAGAAAAAATAATATTCCAAAATACCACTATTCCAAAATTTCACAAAATTTATAACTCCATCAAGCGAAAGGAAAAACAAAAACAAACAGGTTTCTTTCCTCTTCTTTTTCTTCTATATCTTCCCCCTTCTGTTACAAAGTCACAAGACCACTTCTTATCAAAATATTCTTGCCAGTTTCCAAAACATCACAAGGTCACTCCCTTCTCATCTTTTCTTTTGTCCAATATATCTCTTTAATTTCCTCTGTAATCCAAAATAGTGTTAAAAGAGAAAAAAAATGACCCCCAGCTTCAAAACTCCAAATTCAACTTTTCAAATTACAGTTCCTTAGCCAAAAATGCCTCTTTTCTGGGGGCATGGTTATGGCCGTGGTGGTGTGAGGACGTTTTCTCCGCTTCGTAGGGCATTTTACGGAAGATAAATGTGGATTAAAGTGTTTGAAATGCACTGATAGGAGCCAAAATTTTATAAATTGTATCAGAAGAGCTACTGACCCAGTAGACTGACTTTGGAATCTGTAGGTCACCTGAACCACTCGAATTTTGAAGTTTTTCATAGCGTGGGAAAGTGGAAGGAGTGAGGGGTGACTAGATAGGCAGTCGCGATTGTGTATTCGGAGCAAATAGCTGCTTTTTGTTCTCATTATCATCGCGATCTGCATTTGTTTTTGCTGTGGGGCAAAGGCACGGAACATCAAAGACTGGTGGAAAGGTTTTTTCTTTTGGAAGAATACGTGAATTTTAAGCTGATCTTTTGTTTGTGAAAGTGCCTGAGCCGAAGCGGCAAAACGCATTCTTGGGCAGTGCCTTCCAACGGATGTTAGGGGTTTTTTTTCCCCTTAAGGAAATTACGCAAGTTGAACTGAGAATTATAAACTTTTATTGTTGGCCCCTTTGAGTGCAATAATAAGCTGTCCCAGCTTCAGTTGGGAATTGCTGTCCCTTAATCTTCATTAAAGACCCTCTTGACAAAAGTGGATAATTAAAAACTTATTAAAACATGGCGACCCAACAATCTTTAGAAATGCAACAAGTTGCTGTGGCCTTAAATAAAATTGGTGAAAAGATATCAGGACTGTCAGATAGTATGGATAATATGACACTGGAAATTAAAAGAATGAAGCAAGAAATGAATGAAAATTTTGCAAAGCAAACAGTAGAAATGACAACTATTAAAGATGAAATCGAGCAGATTCACGCACATGATGCAAAGATCGATCAGCAAATTGGAGAAATCTTTTTTAAAAATGAACAACAAGATTAAAAAATCTGTCTTTTGGAAGAAGAATCAAGGTTATTCGAGGAATTCAAGAAGAAAAAGTAGACAATCTGAAACAACGAGTTTTAAAATGGCTTAATGATCTCGATACACAACTCACATTTACAGCAACAGATCTGGCAAGCGTTTTTAGAATTGGATATAAAAGACAAAATGGCTCAAATAGAAATGTACTTGTCAGATTTGCAAATCTTAGTGATAAATTGGAAGTGATGGTGAAAGTGAGAGAGATGGGTGAAGCTCTGAAATTTGAGGAGAAAATTATTCAAGTCTCTCCGGATATATCAAGAGAAGAAAGAGCGTGGAGATTCTTTTTGAAACCAATTACAAAGGTTCTGAGAGACAATGGAATTAAATATAACTGGAGGCCACCACAGTAACTAAAAAATTTTTATAAAGGAAGAACGCAAACAATTACTTTGGAAACAGATGCAGTGTCATATTTACATGAACTTGGACTGATTGTAAAGTATGAGGACATAACAGAGATAAAAGATCAAATGCTTAAGATGGGTGGAACATATGTAAAAACATCAACACCAGAAGAAAAAGGGGCTGCTGGAGGACAAGACCCTAAAGGATTAAAGCGGAAGGAAATCTCACCTGTGATGGTTAAACAAAAGAAAAGTCGTGATGATATAATGGGAGATGGAGCGGATAAGAAATTGAAGGATCTTGAAAAAGAATCGCAGAAAGCTGAGTGCGGGGAAAAGTTACCACCCTTTTTTTGAGAGATGAACTTAAGTAGATTGCCTGAAAGAAGTGACCCGACCATTAGCACGTCCCCTCTCCCCCACTCTCTTTATAGAGGCGGAAACCAATTGAGGATGTGGGGGACGAAGATTGTTTGTTATTTAATGTTTGTTGTGTCTTTTGTCTTTTTTTATTTTTTTTTCATTATTTTTTTTTATGCTGAATGTTGTTTGGAATGTGGGAGATTGGGGCTGGGATCTGACAGAAAGGAAGAGGAGGGGAAAGGATTAAAAAAGTTACAGTTTAAATGGGCTTAATAAAAATAATGACATGGAACATGAAGGGCACAGGGAATCAGATTAAGAGAAGATGATTGGAACTTAAAATTAAAAGAGATTTACCAGATATACTATTTTTGCAAGAAACCCATCAGAAATCTGAAGACTCAAATAAAATGTATATAAAGGGTATGCAAATTTACGAAAAATCTTTTGGAACTTCAAAAGCTAGAGGAGTTGCAACACTGATATCAGATAGGGTATATTTTGAAAAAAAACAAGTAATCGTGGATGATGAAGGAAGATACGTAATAATTGTGGGAAATATTAATGAGGAAAAAGTGACACTGGTTAATTTATATCTACCGAATGAGAAACAAAAAGAATTTCTTGAAAAAATAACTAAAATTTTGGAAGTTGAAAGTGTAGGGAAAGTAATTGTGGCTGGGGATTTTAATTTAATTAGAGATAAAATAGTACCAACCCCACTCGTTGCGGAGGAGCAAATAAAATGGGGACTTTAAACAAGTGGATACTTCGAAATGGCGTGGTGGATGTCTGGAGAGAAGTGAAAGGAACTGAAAGAGTGTACACTTTTTACTCTAAGATATATAATACATATTCAAGAATTGACTATATTTTGGTTTCTAAAGATTTGTTGAATAATGTGGATAAAATAGATGTGGGAATTTTTAAAGATTCTGATCATGCAGAAGTTACGATGGAAATAGATTTTAATTTTGAAAAAAAAGGAAATTGTTGGAGATCCGATGAAAAACTGTATAAAAATGAGGAGGATAAAAAATGGATATTTAAAAAATAGGAAGAATGTTGGAGATTGAATGATAATGGAGAGGTTAAATTTGAAATTGTTTGGGATGCGATGAAAGCAGTGTTTAGAGGGGAAAGTATCAAGTTATCAAGCAGAAAATATAGAAATTATAAAAATAAAATCGAAAAAGATAAAAGCCAGATTAAGGAATTGGAGAATCAATTTTTGCTTACTAAAGAAAATTTTTTTGGGAAGGAACTAAATTTGCTAAAAAATAAACTGATAGAAGAGGATATAGAATTGGTAAAAAAGAATATGAGATATCTAAACAGGAATTTCTTTGAATTTAGTAATAAAAACTCTAAGTTACTGGCAAGGATGGCGAAGAATAAAAGAGAGAAGAGATAAATTGGAGCCTTGATAGATGATAAAGGTATAAGATGTTATAAAAAATTAGAAAAATGCGAAGTGGTTAGGAACTTTTTTCAAAATTTATATTCGAAAAAATTAATTGATCGGGAAAAACTGAGAAGTTACTTAGAAAAACATGTTGTGAAAATTGACCAAACATATAAAGACTTGATGGAAGAAGATATAACACAAGATGAGATTAATGGAATAATACAAAAAATAAAATTAGGGAAAGCCCCAGGTGAAGATGGATTATCTGCTGAGTTTTATAAAGAATTTAAGGAAATAATAATACCAAAATTGCAAAAATTATTTAATGGAATTTTACATGGTGGAGAAGTTCCGTTGTCATGGAATAGAACGGTGATATCCATAATCCCTAAACCAGATAAAGACTTATCTGGTTTGAAAGGATTGAGTCCTATCGGCCCATTTCCCTAATTAATCAAGATGCAAAGATATTTACCACCATTATAAGTAAAAGACTAAGTAGATTTATAGATAGATATATAAGTTATAACCAAGTAGGTTTTGTGAAGGGTAGATACATGAGTGATATTGTTAGAAGAGTATTAAATATTATAGATATTGCTGAATATAATGGTGGAATTGAAATTTGGAGGCTGATGCAGATACTTCAGGGAACTTGCGACTTCCATGTTCATGCCTGCCTGTGCCTCCATTCTTCACTGTCCCTACAGGACAGCTATGATATCAGCATTTTCCAGGAGCCCCGGAATTTGCTGTACTGCGACTGGCACCGGCCACACCCCTCCCTCAGTTTTTTCAGCCCTTGTTGGACTAGCTTCACATGCTCCTCTAGTGTCGCACTGAAGATGAGAATGTTGTCCAAGTAGACTATGACCCACTTATATAAAGTTCATGTAGCACCTTCTTAATTAATTGTATGAAGACAGCAGGGGCTCCTTGGAGACCAAAAAGCATAACTTTGAATTGGAAGCTACACAATGGGCAATTGAAGGCAGTTTTCCACTCGTTCCCCTCCTTTATGCACACCTGGTAATAGGCTTCTCTCAACTCCAGGTCTGTGAACACCCTGCCTTTTGAAAGGTAGTTCAGTAGGTCTTTCATGAGGGGTAGGGGGTAGGTGTTTTCCACACACACAGCATTGATTCCACAAAAATCAACACAAAGTCTCATGCCCCATCTTTCTTCTCTTTAAAGAGTACTCGGGCGGCTACTCTTGATTTTGCAGTTGGATGAAGCCTTGGGCCAAGTTGGTATCAATGTACTTTCTCAATTCAGCCATTTCCTTTGGGGTCATCAACTATGTCTTTGGTTTGGGAAGCTTGGCTTTGGGTTCAATTTAAATCGCAGTCAGTCCGACGATTGGGGTGGGGGGAAGAATGTTGCAGTCCTCCTCACTGAAGGCTCCAGCCAAGTATCTGTATTCTTTGGGGACCTGGGGAGTCCCTGGAAGGGTCTCCATGGCCATCATGACCATTTCCTGTTGGTGGGACCTGTATGGTTCTGCCTCCATGTGTCCTCCTTCAGGTGGGACAGGCGGCAAAGGGCCAAAGCCTATCCTGATTTTCTGGTAGTCGTCCTCCCATCTAATTGTAGGGGCCCATTTGTCTAGCCAGGCAAGCCCTAAGATGATTGACTCTGCCAACTTGGGGGCTACTATGAATCAAATGAGTTCGGTATGGATGCCTAGCTCCAATCTGACAAGCTCAGTGACTTGTGTAGCAGGTGTGCAACCTATTAATGTCCCATCGACCTGCTCAAAGCATATGGGGTGGTTTAAAAGTTGTGTTCTTATACCTAGCTGCTCAATGATGGGGGGAACTAATCAGGCATCAGGTGCAGCCGGTGTTGATTACTGCTGCTACTTCGCCTTCCCACTCTGTTTCTAGCACTATCAGTTTGACTTTGACAGCAAATGGATGGATGGTTCCACTTACCATCGGGTTGTCTTTGCCACTGCTTGCGCTGGCCGGCCCGGGCGGAAGTTCCTTGGTTGAAGTTTTCTCACTCTCTCCTGGAAAAGGGGGGATCTCGACTGCCAGGTGAATCTTCTGGCTTTCTCGGTGCCTGTCTCCCTCGCACAGCTGGAGTTGCCTGGGATGGAGGGACCGGTGCCAGGCACTCAGATGCCCAGTGACCCACTTGGCCACATCAGTAGCACTTTACAATCATTGGTGGTTTAGCTGGCAGTGGCTCAGCAGGCTTCTTTGGGGCTCTGCAACCCAGGGCCCTGCAGACTAGTTTATCTGGCATGGGCTTATGGGGGTTTATTTCTCTGTCCAATGCCACAGACATAGTATACAAGTCCTGAAGCCATTCAGGCACTCCTCGAATGCCACACAGCTAACCCTAACCCGTGCTTCAGTTCCTTTATTATGGCTTCATTCTCACTTTTCTGGTCTGTGTCCTCAAACCTGCCTCAGAGCAGTTGGATGAACTCATCAGCATCGTTTAGTTCCATGGTGCTCTCGTTGTGTAACTGATCTATCCAGTCTGCTGCTTCCCTCTTGTTCATTCCCTCTCCAATGGCTGAAATCATTTTGTGGTAACTGCAGTATTGGTCCCCATAGAGATCAATGTGTGTCCAAATTCTGTTACGGAAGTATGCCAGCTTCCTTGGAGTCTCATCAAAGGTCACCTGGAATCTAGGTGGCTGGGCAGCTGGATCCGGAGCTGGAGCCGGTGGTGGTGCTGCGGCCAGGATCGGTAGTTGTGCTGTAACCAGAACTGCTGGGGCTTGGGCTGGCAACGGGGCAGTGGCTAGAGCAGGTAGTGGCGCTATGGGAGGTGACCCCTGCGGAGGTAGCAGCATCGTGGCGGACGGCGGCCCCAGCATGGCTGGCGGGAGTGTGGCGGGAACTGGAGTTTGCTGGGGCTATGCCGGCGATAAATATTGCACTGGCATCGATTGGCATTGCACCCAGCCTTGCCTTGGATAGAACACCCAGTCAGGGGGGATGCAGTCAGCTGGTGGCAACATATAGAATGGTGGCAACGGGGAGTTCTCACCCTCTGCACCCCCAGGGATCAAGTTGGTGTTGCATCCCTGCTCCCACAATGGCTGGGGCTCCCTCAATGGCTGGGGCTCCTATGGGTTGAGTACACTGCATGAGGTAGTGGCTTCTCTTGTTCCAGGCTGAGTGAAAGTACACCATAGCAGTGCCTTGGGCACTCGCTGACCCCAAGTTCGGAAAGGTGAATGTGGGTGGTGCCAGGATCCACCTCTACTGGCTGGATTGGGGCGGTGGGACGTAGCTGCCTACCATGAGATGCTCAAAATGATTCGGGAGCCCTGTCAGTGATTGGCTTTGCAAAGGGGGTGGCAGGATCCACTCTTGGGAACGGTTAGATCCCACTGGCCTGCTCTCTCTCCATTCTGGGGTCTGGGCTGGTCCCGTATGGTACTTGGGTCCTTTTCCAGGGGTGGACGGTGGCTGCTCCCCAGGCTCCTTTGCGCCGGGCTCCTAACAAACGTTCTGCTTCAGCAGCTTCTGCTGCTCACACCACCACTTCTGAAGGGAAGTAGCCGGTTTCCAGATGGATCACCTGGTCACTTGCGGCTGCTACTTCCTTGATCATAGGTTTCTCCTCCATCTTCCCTGAGTCTTCGCGCCGCCCGAGTTGCGGGTAGGCACTGGGGCTCAGGACCCAGGGCAGCACCCTGAAGTACGGGGAACTGCTTGCAGATTTTAAAGGGGATTCGGGTTAATGTCAGGGTTCCAAAAAACACCCGCAATGAAATAAAACTCCAAGGCAATAGATTCCTCAAAGTTCCACTTTATTAGAGATGTCATGTTGGCACATCTGGGAAAACCCGAATCTGAAAGCTTCCAGGTTTTCCCCACCCAGTTGAAAGTTCACAACCCTGCTTCACACCCACAAGTTCATCACATGATCCAATCTATCCTTCAGGCTCAACTGGAAACAATCCCCAGTCACTCCCATCCATGTGCAGGCAAATGTCCTTGACTCCCAGAACAAAGAATGTTGTTATGGCTATTCTTCCACCACTCCAAATCCCCCCTCCCAATTTCCCAGGCTTAAATATGTGACGGTCAATAAGCTAAAAGAAAAAAAACGGCTTCTAAAAGTGACACTTATATTAGGCCCATCCCAAAAAAATTAAGCTAGGGCTTATTTTCAGGGTGGGTCTTATTTTCAGGAAAAGACAGCATAGACTTTGCAGCTCACTCACAAACAGTAAATATAAAGAAGAGTCAACCTGTAAATGCTTGTTCAAATCATACTCTATTAACAGTCTTGCACAAATCCTTGGATAGTACAGTGGTCTTGGATAGTACAGAGCCTTGGATAGTACAGTGGTCTAAAGCACCCTGTTATTAACACAGCTGCCTGCAATTATTGCAGGTTTGAATCTCACCAAGGCTCAAGGTTGACTCAGCCTTCCATCCTTTCTAAGGTAGGTAAATTGAGGACCCAGTTTGTGGGGGCAATAAGCTGACTTTGTATAAATATACAAAAGTATGAAGGCTATTGCTTAACGCATTGTAAGCCGCCCTGAGTCTCCGGAGAAGGGCGGCATATAAATCAAATTAAAAAAAAAAAAATCCAGGAAAGCCAAGTTCCAGTTGCCTTTCACTTGAAGGAGGCAGTTCCTAAAGTATCCTCGATCTTAGTCACATAAAATTTCATAAGAAAAAACAATATTTTGAATTAATGTCAACTTATTGGTAACTAATGTAGTATTCAAGCACACAGTAGAAGCTTTTACTTGCTAACATCTTGGCCATTGTGTTTTGTACCAGTTGAAACTTCTAGATCAGTGGTTTCCAAACTTTTTCAGTTCACCGCCCCCTTGGTGCTACAAACTCATCCTCAGTGCCCCCCTCCCCCACCCCTATAAATAGCATTGTTCAGATTAGCGGTTTGCACGACCCACTAAGGAAGATAGTAACAGTAAAATTCAAAAACTGTAACAATTAATTGCACATTTATTCAAAATCCAATTTAAAAATCTTTTGTTAATTCAGCAAAATTGTTGAACATGATCCAGTGATACCAGGTTTTCAAAGTCTGATAGTCATTTATCAAGAACCTTAGTAACTACTAACTAAGTAAACTCAGTAAAATTTAATAACTACTTAATAAATTCTAATGAATTCTTAATGTGATGGATGGGTTTGATGAAGTGATACCAGTTTCCCAATGTCTGGTTTTAAGTCACTTAGCAGGAGTCTTAAATCACCATGTTCAGTAATCTGGAGTCGATTTTTCTGCTTGGAGAGTGATTGGATGACCACACTGAAACCACGCTCCACCAACTATGATGTTGGAAATGCATTTTGCAGCTCTATTAGTTGTTCCTCCACTACCCCATCTTCCTCAGTATCTGAAAATGGATTTATCACCCAATCTGGAATTTCCATCAAAAGAAGATCCTGATATTGCTCAGACATATCTTTAAGCAGCATGTCCAAATGTCACAAAAAACTTGCAGATCATCATCTTGTATCCCACCTTTCTCTTCTAGCTAGGACAAGCTCGGAGATTGGTATAGCTCGCAATGGCCTATATTGCACTTGAATAGAGTTAACTCTGAAATAAATGTAGAGATGACAGATTCAGCCTTAATAAGATTGACCTCATTTCCTTGCAACTGCAAATTCACTTTATTTATTTATTTTATTTTATTTGTATACTGCCCTACTCCCGAAGGACTCAGGGCGGTGAACAACCGACAATAAAATACATACATACAAAATTTAAAATAGAAATAAAATTGAATTAAATAGTATTGGCTCAGACAGACAGATTAAAACCCCAATCAATTTAAAACCAAATATTAAATTTAAATATAAAAATATTAGAAAATATTTAAGATATTAAAATTATGTAAAATTATTTAAAAGAGGGAGAAGTTAGGCCAGGCCCGCCTGGTGAAATAAAAAAGTCTTTAGGGCGCGGCGGAAGGTGCGCAGATCTGGGATCCTCCGTATCTCTGGGGGGAGCTCATTCCAGATGGTAGGTGCCCACACAGAGAAGGCTCTCTCCCTGGGGACCGCCAGCCGACATTGTTTGGCTGACGGCACCCGGAGGAGCCCCTCTCTATGGGAGCACACCGGCCAGTGGGAGGCTATTGGTGGTAGTAGGCGGTCCCGCAAGTACCCGGGTCCTAAGCCATGGAGCGCTTTGAAGGTGGTAACCAGAACCTTGAAGCGCACCTGGAAGACCACCGGGAGCCAGTGCAGCTCGCGCAGGAGGGGTGTTACATGGGAGCGCTACGTCGCTCCCGTTACCATCTGCGCGGCCGCACTCTGTGCCAGTTGGAGCCTCCAAGTGCTCCTCAAGGGGAGCCCCATGTAGAGAGTGTTACAATAGTCCAGGCGAGAGGTGACAAGGGCATGAGTGACCATGCGTAAGGAGTCCCGATCTAGAAAGGGACGCAACTGGCGAATCAGGCGAACCTGATGAAAAATCCTCCCAGTTACGGCCGTCAGGTGCTCTTCTAAAGACAGCCGTGAATCCAGGAGGACACCTAAGTTGCACGCTCTCTCCGCGGGGGCCAGTGAGTCGCCCCCGATAGTCAGCGATGGCATCAGCTGACTATATCAGGACGTCGGAAACCACAGCCACTCGGTCTTGGATGGGTTGAGCCTGAGTCTGTTCCTCCCCATCCAGATCCGCACGGCCTCCAGATACCAGGACATCACTTCAAGGGCATCATTGGGATGGTCTGGGGTGGAAATGTACAGCTGGGTGTCATCAGCGTACTGATGGTATCTCACCCCAAAACCACGGATGATCTTGCCCAGCGGCTTCACATAAATGTTGAACAGGAGGGGCGAGAGGACCGACCCTTGTGGCACCCTGCATATGAGAGGCCTCGAGGTCGACCTCTGCCCCCCTGTCAACACCGACTGCGACCGGTCAGAGAGAAAGGAGGAGAACCACTGCAACACAGTGCCTCCCACCACTATCTCTTCCAACTGGTGCAGCATGATACCATGGTCGATGGTATCAAAAGCCACTGAGAGATCTAACAGGACCAGGACAGAGGAGCACCCCCTGTCCCGAGCCCTCCAGAGATCATCAACGAACACGACCAATGCCGTTTCCGTGCTGTACCCAGGCCTGAAGCCCAACTGGAACGGATCCAGATACGTCGTTTCATCCAGGTGCTGGGGAAGCTGTTGCGCAACCACACTCTCAACAACCTTTGCCAAAAAGCGAAGGTTGGAGACTGGACGATAATTTACCAACATTGCCGGGTCCAGGGAAGCCTTCTTGAGGAGGGGCCTCACCACCGCCTCTTTCAAGGCGGCGGGAAAATCACCCTCACCCAACGAAGCATTTATAATCCCCTGGAGCCAGCCTCGCGTCACCTCCCGGGAAGCCAGCACTAACCAGGAGGGACATGGGTCCAATAAACAAGTGGTCACGTTCAGCCTGCCCAGAATCCTGTCCACGTCCTCAGGGGTCACAGGATCAAACTCAGTCCAGATAACATTCTCAAGACCTGCCCCAGTCCCTCCCCCTGAGACTACCCAGTCGGAGTCCAGTTCTTCCTGAATCTGAGTGATTTTGTCATGCAGATACTGAACAAAATCCTGGGCTCTACCCTCCAACTTCATTGAACTTTGCAAAAAGTTCTGATAAATAAGCAATGTCATGCCTGATCTCTTTGAGTTCATCACTAAAATAATGACTGATGGCCACCTAATGTCTTCACCTCTGCAGGTTCTCAAAGATTTCTAAGACCAATGTTGAATACTTAAATTTCAGTAGTCACCAATCCCAATCTTAAAATGAGTTTAGAATCAGTGGGAGTCACTGATAACAATGAACTACTAGCTACTGATAATGAATCCAGTCCAGCCTTTCTTTTCCTTCTGTCCAAGTTTTGCAAGTACTTTTTCCAGATATATGTTGTATTCCACAGTATACAAACCATTATTGTTAGGGGAAAAATTGCTCTTCCAAGCAATTTTAAAGGACACTGTCAGAATGACTCTGCTCTCAGCCCCCCCTTGTGGCCCCTCCACACACTCCAATACCTGAGAAGGCAGGGGTGGGCTTTCTTTCTTTTCTTTTCTTTAATTTGATTTATATGCCGCCCTTCTCCGGAGACTCAGGGCGGCTTACAATGCGCTAAGCAATAGCCTTCATACTTTTGTATATTTATACAGAGTCAGCTTATTGCCCCCACAAACTGGGTCCTCAATTTACCTACCTTAGAAAGGATGGAAGGCTGAGTCAACCTTGAGCCTTGGTGAGATTTGAACCTACAATAATTGCAGGCAGCTGATGTTAATAACAGGGCTTTAGACCACTGTACTATCCAAGGCTCTGTCCAAGGGCTGCAGGTGTCTAGAATTAAAAGGTGGTTCGAATCCCTAGTATAGTCCTCCTGTGTGAGAAGGGGGTTGCTAGATGACCTCCAAGGTCCCTTCCAACTCTTACTGATACTGGCTCTGGCTTTCCAGGTGGAACGGCGGCAGCAACAGCGGTGGCAACAGCTCCCCCCCCCACACACACACTGTAGGCCACCTGGATCCTTGGCGGGGGGGGCGGCAGGGCTGGCTGGCTGCATACTAGGAAGGCTTCTGGTGACATCGGGGCCTGCGGCAAAGCTCCCAATTTCTCCGAATACCTCTTTCTTACCATTGTAAGGGGATGGGCTGCGGTGTGCAAAGTTCAAAAGCTCCTGCGGCGCCGCCTGCACCGCTTGCTTGGAGCTGGTTTGGAAAGGGAAAAAATGCAGTAGAATTAGTCGAGACACACCCCACCGAGATCCCTCCAAATGGGTCTCTCTACGGTAGCCTCCCCACTGAAAAGCTTTCCTGCTTCTCCTCTGCCTGCATTCTGTTACTGGCTCTGCACCCAGGTAGCAGCCGATGACCCCGAGGAGCAGCGTCTTGTTGGTCTTGGGGGGCTGCAGAGCCGGTAACAGTATGCAGTAGAGAATCAGGAAGTGCTTTTCACACCCCCAGCTCATTCGCTGAAAGAAAGAGTGGGCACTCGGAAGAGTGGGCTCCGTTTGGGTGGGCGATCACTGTTGGGTCATGTAGTTCAGCAGGGAGGCTACCGAAGGGAGACCCGTTTGAAGGCATCTGGGTGGGGCATATCCCACCTAATTTGGCTGCGTTTTTTTTCCTTTCCAGACCAGCTCCAAGCAAGCGGTGCGCAAACTTCAACAGCTCTTGCGCCGCTGGCCTGCACCCTCCAAATGGGTCTCCCTTCGGTAGCCTCCTCGCTACACAACCTAAAAGTGACCACCTACCCAAACGGAGCCCGCTCTTCTTAGTGCCTGCTCTTTCTTGCAGCGAATGAGCTGGGGGCGCGAAAAGCACTTCCTGCTTTTATACCTGCATGTTGTTGCATCCCCCAAGACCAACAAGATGCTGCTACCTGTGGCCACCGGCCGCTACCTGGGTGCAGAGCCTGTAACAGCATGCAGGTAGAGGAGAAGTGAGAAGCACTTTTCAGCAGGGAGGCTACCATAGGAAGACCCATTTGGAGGGATCTGGGTGGGGCGTGTCCCACCTAATTTGACTGTATTTTTTTCCTTTCCAAACCAGCTCCAAGCAAGCTGTGCAGGCGGCAGCGCAACAGCTGCTGACATTTTGTAGCCCAGCCCAGCCCCTTAGCATGGTAAGAAAGAGGCATTAGGTGAAATAGGGAGCTTTGCCACTGACCCTGATGTCACCAGAGGCCTTCCTGGGATGGCTAGTATGTGTCCAGCCAGCCAGCCAGGCCTGCTCCCCTCCCCTCTGTGACAGCCTACCTTGATCCTGGGCAGCACGGCACTGCCGGCAGCCAGCCAGGCCTGCTGCCCTCTTCAGACTGCCCCCCCCCCCCACAGCCCTCCTCGATCCTGGGCAGCACAGCACAGCACTGGCAGCAGCCAACCAGGCATGCCACCTCCTCAGGCCTTCCCCCCCCTCAATCCTCCTTCCTGGGCAGCATGGCACGGCATCAGCGAGCCAGGCATGCGGCCCTCTCATGCACTCCCGCCCATGGCAGCCCACCTGCAATTTACCAAAAATTTGGAAGGCGACGGCAGTCAATCGGGTGAGGAGCAGAGCATCTGGGCCCAGGTAGTTCGGGCAAGCAGCGACCAATAGCAAGCAAGGAGAGCAATGAGAAAGCATCCAACAGGACTTCCGGTGGCACCGCATTCGCGTTGAAGATGCTCGAGTGTGAGCGCCCGCTCCTTGGTTCCGTAAAAGCCCCCGAACAGCTGTTAAGCGCTGTCGGGAGGCTTGAAAAGTCTCTCCCTGGGCAAAGGGGAGAGGCAAGAGCAGGCAGGGGAAGGTAGAGCTCTCCAAGTGCCCCAGGGGATACTCTGAGGCGCGAAGTGTGAGAGCTCCCTAGAAACCTGCCAAGCAGCTCCGTACCCAGGACGACTCTGCTGCAGCAGAGCCAAACGCCACGACCACTTCTGCCTTTTTTTTGGGATTGACTTGAAGAAATAAAACAGCAGCAGACAAGTGAGCCAGGAGAAACAAGACTGCAAGTATTTCACACTTAACTCCAATTGTTTATTGCCTCATTCGGAAATACTAATTAACAGCGGAAACAAAATGGCGATTGAGGTCTGAGTGGGTGTGAAAAGTGAAAGTTAAGAAAAGTTTGGCTAAGCCTCTTTTTTTCCTTTGTGGGAAAGAGACTTTGTAATGGCAAGAAAGTAACATTTTAATGCAAGAAGGAGGATTTTCTAAGTAGAAAATTAAGTTAAATGAAAAAGGAACAAGGACTTTTCTTTCTTTTTTTTTTGGATCTTTTGGGAATTTTTTTCCTTCTCTTTTGGCTGCAGACAGGCAAAGTGGGAGGGGGAGATCAGCCCATTTTGGAAGATGGCCTCAAAACCTGTAAAAACTGTTCCTACTAAGGGGTCTGGGAGTACTGGTAGCTCTCCAGCTCATACATCAAGATTGCAAGTTCTTGTTCCCCCAACAGAGCCATAGATCTTAACATTAGAAATGTTACAACAAGCCTTAAAAATCACACAGGATAAACTTATTACTGTGTTTGATGAGAAGATTCAAACGGTCTCAGAGGAGATTTCAATTAGGAATCAGGAAATTAGAGAGGATATTCTTATGGCATTTCAAGGTTTGGCAGGACATATCGAAATTTTGGATGATAAGGTTGAAGAGATTAAACAGTCTACTGAAATTCTGGACAATAAATTGGGCTTGGCCCAGGAAAAAATTGAAAGGGCAGAAAATGATGTTACGATGATTCAATACAGGGATATGGAATTTGCTGTGAGAATAAGAGGGGTGAAAGAGAATAAACAAGAAAATTTGAGAGAGATGATGGTGGAGGCATTGGTGCAAGCGTTGGGGGAACAGAAAGTTGATATTGGCTGGCAGGTTGACAAAATTTACAGAGTTAATTCGTGGGTGGCTAGACAGAAAAATCTACCAAGGGATATTGTGATTTATTTTACTACAAGGAGACTTCGTAATGAGATTTTACAGGCTACTTTTAAAAACAAGCTTCAAGTTGAAGGTCAAGAGGTAATGACAATGAAAGAAATCCCCCCAAAAATGTTGAGAGCCAGAAGGGAGTATTCCTTTCTGGTGGATGAACTGAGAAATCGTCAGATACAATACAGATGGGAGGTCCCAGTTGGAATAGTGGTGAACTACTCAGGAGAAAGACACCGGCTTAATACTATATGGAAAGCCAGAGATTTTTATACCAAGGTTTTAAAGGCTGGACCACCAAAATCACCGGAAGCTAAAAGTAAGAAAGAAGCAAGGGGGGGAAAGAAAAGGAGAAAGAGAAGAATTACTGGCTATCGCTCAAGGGGGAGGGTCGGCTAGCTAAGAACAGCTAATTGATATTACAGAAGAGCCAAAGGATCAAAGACAGACAAGAGCTGCTACAGCCAAACGTAAGGAAGATTTAAGATTGCAACAATTACAGATGGAAACTCAGGAAACTACTAAAACAGAAGTTGTGGGAGGAGCCAGACCTAAAGGTCAAAGCAAGAAAGACCATCAAGAACTGCTCCAAAAACTTCAGAGATTTAAAGATGGGAACTAGGTTCCTGACCTGGAACGTTAATGGTTTGAATTCAGCGCAGAAAAGAAGGAAAATATTTCATTATCTTAAACAATTCAAAAATGATGTAATTTGCTTACAAGAGATTCATATTAGAATACAAGATCAAAAATATTTAATAAATACAAGATTAGGTGTACATTATGTTGCAGCAGCACCAGAGAAGAAAAATGGTATAGTTATAATATTTGAAAAAAGATTTAATCGCAAAATTAATTGAAGCAGATGATCAAGGGAGATTTCTAGCAATTGAACTCATAGTAAAAGGAGAAAAATTACTTTTAATTGGAATTTATGCACCAAATCAACAAGATTTTTATAAACTTTTACATTCAAAGCTGATCCAATGGAATTATAAAACATGTATTTTACTTGGTGATTGGAATGGAATTTTAGATGTTAAAAAAGATAAGAAAGGCCCTAAACAAAATCAAACACTGAGAGCAAGATTGCCAAAATCTTTTTTCGAGATGAAGGAAGATTGGGAGTTGAAAGATATTTGGCGGGAAAGAAATCCAATGGAAAAAGATTTTACTTTTTTTTCGGATAGACACCAATCCTTTTCAAGGATTGATTTTATTTTAACTACCAATGATCTTTCTCCTAGGGTGAAGAATATGAAGATTTGCTCCAGAACATTAACAGATCATAGTCCAGTTTGGGTAGAATTGGACTATGGAAGGGGACCTAAGAGGTCATGGAGGTTAAATGAAAATTTGTTTAGATATCAGGAAAATGTAAAAGAGTGTAAGAGGTTTATGAAAGAATTTTTTGTTATAAATATGCAAAAAGGTACCCCTATTGAAATGGTCTGGGATGCGAGTAAGGCATATATGAGAGGTATTTTGATTTATTTGAATACTAAATTTAGAAAGAGGCAAGGGGAAAAACGAAAGTTACTGGAAGATGAGATAAAGAAAAAAGAACAAGCTTTGATAATGAACCCCACAGATAAAAAAATTAAAGAGGCAATTAATTTACTGAAAGGGCAATTTAACATGTTGTTGGCTGATCAAGCCGCGACTAGTTTACAATATGCCAAACATAATAATTTTTGTAATGTAAATAAACCTGGAAGGTGGTTAGCCTATTTGTTACGAAAAAAACAGAATTTGAGGATAATAGAGAAAATAAAATACAAAGAGAAAGAGGTTTACCAGCAAGAGTTGATTAAAAAGTCCTTTTTAGAATTTTATTCAAGATTGTATATTGCTGATAAAATAGAAGAGGCAGATATAGATAGATATTTACAAAGGGAGGATGTTCATATATTAACACAGGATCAGAGGGATAGTTTAAATCAATTGATAACTTCAGAGGAGATTTTGTTCGCAATTAAACAATTGAAAGTGGGTAAATCACCTGGGACAGATGGGTTGTCGACTGTCTATTACAAATACTTACAGGACAAAATGGTTGAACCACTGAAGGAATTATTTAATAATATACAACAAGGAGGTGTGGTACCACCATCGTGGAAAACAGCTTTTATTTCTTTAATTCCTAAAGAAGGTCAAGACCATACTGATCCTAAAAATTACAGACCTATATCACTTTTAAATACAGATTATAAGATTTTTGCTAAAGTTTTAGCAAACAGATTAATGACAGTTATGCAACAAGTGATACATCATGACCAAACAGGTTTTATAAGTGGTAGACAAATGAAGGGTAATGTAAGACATATTGTTAATGTATTAGAATATTTGGGGAGGAACAACCAAGTCCCTGCGGTGCTAATATTTCTAGATGCAGAGAAAGCGTTTGATCATCTGAATTGGCAATTTTTACTGAAATTAATGGAAAGGATGCAATTTGGAGAACATTGTATGAAATCTATTAAGGCAATATATCAGGAACAAACAGCGCAAATAATAATTAATGGAGGCTTAACTGATAATTTTAAAATAGAAAAGGTACAAGGCAAGGTTGTCCTTTGTCTCCATTGTTATTTATTTTGTCATTGGAAATATTGCTGAATAATATTCGGGGGTTGGATGAGTTAATGGGAATTAAAATAAGACAGTCTGAGTATAAAGTACGGGCATTTGCAGACGACTTGGTTGTTACCTTAACCCAACCGGCACAGTCTGTTACTGTATTGCAGGACTTAATTAAGGTATATGGACAAGTATCTGGTTTCAAAATAAATGCAGCCAAAACAAAGATAATAGCTAAAAATATGACGAGGACCCAAAAGGAAGAGATGGAAAGGGTCACAGGATTTGAAGTGGTGAATAAGGTTAAATACTTAGGGGTTAATATTTCAAGTGTGAATATGAAATTATATCAGTATAATTATGAACCATTGTGGCAAAAAATTCAGACAGAGATGGAAAGCTGGAAAAAAATACAATTATCTCTGCTGGGAAGGATAGCTGCAGTAAAGATGAATGTTTTACCAAGGTTTTTATTTCTGTTTCAGACGATACCTATACTTAAAAATGATAAAAATCTGAAGGAATGGCAAAAAGGTATAAATACCTTTGTTTGGGCAGGAAAGAAGCCACGAGTAAAGCAGAAAATAACGCAATATTCTCGAGAAAGAGGGGGTCTTAAAATGCCTAATTTAGGATTGTACTATGGAGCAGCTGCTCTCTCAGCAGTTAGTGATTGGGTAAATTTAACAGAGGAAAGGATATTGAACATAGAAGGATATGGTCTGGTCTATGGCTGGCATGGCTGGCATGCTTAGTGTATAATAAAAAAGTAGATAGTACCTTTAAGAGTCATATACTAAGAAATTCTTTATTGCATGTCTGGAAAAAATATCAATATAAATTAAAAGACAAATTACCAATTTGGACAGTACCCAGACACGCGGTAGAGAATATAAGTGTAAAACAAAAACAAGAAGAGACTACTTATAAGGAACTCTTGTATAAGGAAGGAAACAGATTTCAACTAAAATCTATTCAACAATTAAAAGAAGAAAGAGTAGTTAAGACTTGGTTTCAGTATGGTCAGCTGCAGGCCAGATGGGGAACAGATCAAAAAACAGGTATTCTACAACAGGAGGAGAATTTGATTAAGCAAATCAGAGATAAGAGCCAAATGCACATAAAAAGATTGTATAACGCCCTTGTGGAAATAGATTCAGAAACAGATTTAGTTAAGGATTGTATGATAAAATGGTCACAAAATATAGGTGAAGTAATAATGATTGAAACATGGGAAAATATATGGGTTAGAAATGTAAGATTTACACAAGCGCAGAATTTAAGAGAGAACTTTTATAAAATGTTTTACAGGTGGCATCTAGACCCAAAAAAATTAGCTGGTATGTATCCAAATGTACAACCTAGGTGCTGGTGATGTGACTGTCAGGATGCTACATATTATCATATATGGTGGACGTGTAAGAAAATTAAGGCTTTTGGGATTAAAATATAGTGGATTATCCAGAATATTTTAAAGAAAAAGATTAAATTTACGCCATAGTTTTTTCTGTTGGAAATTGTAACGGTGTCAGGTTCTGATGTCATCTCAAATAAATTTCACTCCCAAGCAATTAGTCTTTGCTGAAATATTTCATTTATTGACAATGACAGATCTTGTCCCAACTTCATCGTAGCCAATACTAACCCTCTGACCCCAAAACCTTCCCCTTCTGTTCCCCCAAACCTCATCTTCTTATTGGCCATCTTCCAGCTCAATCTTCTCAGCTCCTGCCTCCAAACCCAGGAATTCCCCCCTCCCATCCCATCTCCAAGTGACCCTATCTACAGAGAAAAATAAGTAGGTAAAAGTTCAAGCCTCATCTCCTCCTCTTTATGGCAGCCTTAAAGGGCTGACATCCGGCCCCTCTCCCTTCATTTCTCCAGGGAGGCCTGTTTCAAGAAAAGAAAACAAATTAAGTACCGTTATCCCATCCAAGGGTGTGCCCCCCCCCTCCCGGCTTTCCCGGGTGATCTGCATGGAATTTGGCTATAAAGCGGTCAGCTTGGATGTTTGTGCTCTTCACTCAGGAAGCCTCTGATAACGGGTAACCCTTCCATTTAATTAAGTATTGGAGGCAGCCCCTGTGCCACCTTGAGTCAAGGATTTGCTGTACCTCATAGTGAGTTTGGCCCCCAACAACAAGGGGACCGGGGGGTCACGTGGTATTGGCCTTAAGGTTGACCCCACTACTGGCTTTAAGAGGCTACTGTGGAAAACGGGGTGTATCTTCCCTAGGAGCTGGGGCAACTGCAGTTGTACCGTAACTGGGTTGATTATTTTTACTATAGGGAACGGCCCTATAAATTTTGGGCCCAATTTCTTGCTTGGGAGTCTAAGTCTCAAGTACTTGGTGGATAGATAAACCTTCTCCCCCACTCGAAATGGTCTTTGGGGAGTTCGGTGCTTGTCTGCTTGTTTCTTATATGATTGTGCTGCCTTGGCCAACGCCCTCTTAACGTTCTCCCAGGTTTCTCTCAACATATCCATCCAATCGGTCAAGCTGACTGAGGAAGGGGGCTCCCTTGGGTACTCTGGCATGGGGATGAAATCCATACCACTCACTATTTTAAACGGGGTTAATCCCGTGCTACTATGGACAGCATTATTATACATGACCTCCGCAAACGATAGGAGGTCTGCCCAATTGGACTGTTGATAGTTGACGTAGCATCTTAAATACTGCTGTATCATGGCGTTCAGTCTCTCCGTCCCCCCCATTGGTGCTCGGGTGAAATGCTGAGCTCAGGCCTTGGGATGATCCTATGGAGCGTAGGAACTCCCTCCAGAATTTTGCTGTGAACTGGACCCTCGGTCGGAGATGATTCTTCTGGGGACTCCATGTAGGCAGTAGATGTGTTTGAGGAACAGTTTGGACAACTGGCGGGCTGAGGGAAGCCCACTGCAAGGAATAAAGTGTGCCTGTTTGGAGAATAAGTCTATTACAGTCCAGATCACTGTATTTCCACCACTCCTCGGTAGTTCTACTATAAAGTCCATTGCAATCTCCTCCCATGGTCTTGTCGGTTCAGCTACTGGTTGCAACAGTCCGGGAGGGCATCCTGGTCATGTCTTCATCGTGGCACAAATGGTACAACTTTTTACATAACTGTCTACGTCCTTTCTCATGTGGGGCCACCAGAACTGCCTTCGTACTAAGTGCAGAGTCTTTAGGAAACCGAAATGCCCCGCTGGTTTAACATTGTGGCTCCTCTTAAGGATCAGGGTGCATAGAGTCTGTGGGACATAGAGCTTTGTCCCCTTCCATGCTAGGTCATCTCTTTTTGTCAGGAGATGTTGATTGTCTCGGAACCAGGGGTCCGCTGCTGTTTCAGTTTTGAGTTTTGTCGTTAAATCACTTTCAAGTTGGTCCTGCTGGTCACGCCACTCTGGTGACTACTTGACCCACAACCTGGGTAGAGGGGATAATGGCGTTCACTACCTGCTCCCACTCACTGTTATATTGGGGCATCCGGGAGAGTGCATCGGCCAGGAAGTTCTTCCCCCCTTGGATGTGCTTGAGCTCGAAGTTGAAACGATTGAAGTATTGCGCCCAGCGGACTTGCCGGGGCGACAACTTCCATGGGGTTCTGAGGGCCTCCAGATTCTTGTGATCAGTCCAAACTTCGAATGGCCTCTGGGCCCCCTCTAGTAGGTGTCGCCAGGTTAGCAGCACCCACCTTACCGCAAACGCTTCCTTTTCCCACACCGCCCATCGCCTCTCTGTGTCAGTGAGCTTTCGGGAGGTGTAGGCACACGGTTGTAGGCTCCCTTGGCTGTTCTTTTGGAGCAGCACGGCCCCTACTGCCACGTCGCTGGCATCGGCTTGGATGTCGAAAGGCTGTTCAGGGTCAGGATGCTTTAGGACAGGCTCTTTTGCAAACATCTCTTTTAGTGATTCAAAGGCCCATTGGCAGGTCGGGTCCCACTGTAGGGGTTGTCCCGGGTGGGGTTTCGTTTTATCAGCTGCATGAACACCGCTGGGGCTCCCTGCAGTCCAAAAGACATCACTTTAAATTGGAAACTTCCTAAGAGGCAGTTGAATGCTGTTTTCCCCTCATCTCCTTTTTTGATGCATATTCAGTAGTAGGCTTCTTGGAGGTCTAGTTTGGTGAAAACTTTTCCTTTGGCCAGGTGGGATAGCATGTCCTTCATGAGGGGAAGGGGATATATGTTTTGTACGCAGATGGCGTTGATACCGCAGAAGTCCACCACAGACACATAGAGCCGTCTTTCTTCTCTTTAAAAAGGACCGGTGCCACGACCCGTGGTTTAGCTGGCTCAATGAAACCCCTTTGTAGGTTCTTGTCTATGTAATTCTGCATTTCTTGCATCTCGCGGGGCGTCATGGCATATAGTTTAGGTTTAGGTAGTTTGGCTCTGGGGAGGATCTCAATGGCGCAGTTGGCCTCACGGTGGGTGGGGGGTAGAACGTCACACTCGGCCTTGCTAAACACCTCTGCAAGGTCTTGGTACTCCTCTGGGATTTGTTCTGTGTCGTGGGAGCTGTCGGATGCGGCCGCCAGTTGCTCTGTCGTACCCTCAGGGCGGGGCCCTTGCATTGGCGGCTTCTTCCTTTGCCGTGGTGGGAAAGATTGGGGCTCCTGCATGGGCGCCATCCCCCCTGGTAGGAGCGGTAGGGGTTGGGGTCCCTTTGCAATCCTCAGCCTGCGGGTTCCCTCTTGCCACCAGATGATTGGGCCCCATTTGTCTAGCCATGAGAGTCCTAGTATGAATGGGTCTGTCATTTTGGGGGCTATTATGAATCGGATCTTTTCCCAGTGGTCTGCTAGCTCCAGCCTCACTGGCTCGGTCAAGTGTGTGGCGTAAGTCCCCCCTACTAGGGATCCATCGACTTGTTCAAATCGGATTGGTTGGTTGAGTTTTTTAGCACGGACCCCCAACTTTAAGACTGTGGGTAGGTTAATCAAGCACCTCATGCAGCCTGAGTCTATTAGGGCTTGGAAAGTCCCTTGGGTCCCTGTTTTTGGGGCTGTTAGGCGTATAGGGAAAAGAAAAGGATGGATGGGTCCACTCACCATTGGGTCGTCTTCACCCTCATCCTCTCTGTCATATGGCTCGGGGGATTTATTTCCCTCATCTGGGGCCCCTCTGGCTTCGGTCAGGTGGGCGAAGACTTCTGGACCATGGGGGGCTTTCTGTGGTACGTTGGTGGCGCGTTTGGGTCCTCGTTCTGGGAGTGCCCTCGGCGGTGGGTCTGGCCTCGGTCTCGGGGTTCCATACGCTGCTGCCAGGTGACCGATCCCCCGCACCTGTAGCAGCTCAGTGGGCTCCGTGGGACGACTGGTCTCTGGGTGGGCTGTGGTGTTGCGGTTTCTCGTCTGTTGGGTGGTCTCTGGTCAGGTTGGCCTCTCTCCCTGCTACCTGGCTGCTTTGGCGTGTCGTCGGCCCGCAGCCCCCTGTCGACTTTTATTGCTACTCGGAACCATTCGGAGAGTCGGTTCGGGATGTCTCGATAAGCGGTCACTTGGGCAATTCACTTATCCAGGCTTGTTCTAAAAAAGTACACCAGTAGTCGCTCTGGCAAGGGGGGTAGAGTCCCAATGACTCTCCTGAACTCACGGATATGCTCTCTGATAGGTTTCCCCTTCTGCATTAGGTTCCTGAGCTCGTCTACCACATAGGGGTCCTCCTCTGCCTTTTCGAACTGGGTTCGTAACAGTTGCAAGAACCCACCTGCGTTGTGCAGTTGGGGGGCCCTGTTCTTGTAAAAGGCTGCTGACCACCTTTTTGCTTCTCCCTCCAAACGCTCTGCAATGGCACTGACTAGGGCTCTGGGGAATGGATAGAGGTGCCTATAACGTTCGATGTAGATCTCAGCTGTGTCGAGGAATTGCGCCAGGTGGTCTGGGTCACCATTGAACTTCCCTCTGAAGCGGGGTGGGTCCTCCCTCGCTGCTCTATCTTCCCAGTGCGGGGCTCTGTAAGCCTGCTTTTGGTGCAGCGGCCATTCTGGAGCCTTGCAAACTCGTGGCGGCCATTTTTAAGCTGGTTTGTGTTGCGGCTACCGTTTAGAAGCCGCGTGAAGGCTCAGTGGCCATTGTAAAGCCACTTGGGGGTGGGATGGGCATTTTGGGAGACTCATGTGAGCTGTGGCCATTTTGAAACCTCATGGAGGTTGCGGCCATTTTGGAACCATAGGTAGGAAGCTCACCGGCCATTTTGAGTGCCTTGGCTGTTCAGCAGCAGATCTTCAGTGGCACACTTTCCCTCTAGGTAAGACTGATCCTGACAGAGGTCTTCAGGGCACCCTTTTTATTCTTATTCAGCCTGGATTATTCTTATTCAGCCTGGATTTATTCTTATTCAGCCTGGATTAAGCACATCTCCTATGCCAGTGAACAGCGGTCAAAGGTGACCTGGCTGGGGGAGTGGCACTTGGGGTTGGGAACCCAAACATGCTGTTTCGGACTTCCCTATATTATCTGGCATTGTGGGCCCTGTGAGTACTCAGTATTACTGCAGTCGGGGACTTCTTGCCATTATTCATAGTGTCCATATTCTCCTTGCAGGAGTTGGCACGATGGCATCTATGGCTTCGGGGCATTCCAGATCCAAGTCAGGATCAGGCCTTACTGAACAAAACAGTCAGGCCCCGGGGAAGGGCCTTCTGGTTCTCAATCCCTTGGGCGGGGCAAGGCTTGTTCTCAAGCTCAGAAGCCTTATTCCCAGCCTTCAAAGCATTCTAAACGAAGGTCCAAGCATAGGGCCTCTGAAAAGGCACCTGAAAAGATTAAAAAGGAGACTGTAACGAAAGGGAAGAGTTCCCAGGACAAGGATCTCCCCAGGGCCCAGGGCCCAGGCTGCCTCTGAGGGGATACAGGAGCTGTCTGCTATTCTGGAGGAAGCTCCTCCAACTGCCTGGTCTCCAGATAGGGACTTAGCACAGGCTTCTGCCTTGCCTAGTGGCAGTGATTTGCTTTTTGGAGCAATGCCTGCTCTTGAACCATCGGTGATACCTTGGGAGCAATAAGTGGAACACAGGTCTCCTTCCCCTGGGGCTTCCTCCATGCCCATTTCTGCAGGCTTACAGCCTGGTCAGCCGGGTGACACTCAAATTCCTGATCTTTTGTCCACCTTGATTACTAATGCCATAGGTCAGGGCATTGAAGCAGGGTTGCAACGAATATCTATTCCTATGGCTTCTGATTTTTCTAGAGCTCAATCTTTCCATCATAAGCAACAGGGGTTGGGATCTTCCCTTCCCTTTCAGGATCCAGAATGTTCAGAGGCATCTTCCAGCCAGGCTCCCCTTTCAGGGGAGGAGATGCAGCGTGATATTGAGCTATCGGATGATAAGGATTTTTTACTTGATCAACCATCATTCGTTGGGCTTTTTAGGCCTCACCTCTTCAGGTCATTGCTGCACAAGGCCAAGGTGACCACTTGACAGGGCATGGTCCAGTCAACTCTTGGTACTGTTTTGGATCCCGCAGATCCGGCTGATCCTTTGTTTGTAGAACCCACCATTGAGTCTGAAAAGGTTCCGGTCCCCAGGCTCTTTCTCGACATTGTGCATTGACAGTGGGTCTCTCCAAGCTTGGGCCCCATTCCCGGTAGTTTGGACAGACACCTGTACAACATTGGTTCCGATATGAACCAAGTCACTACAGGTTCCAGTGGTTGACCCTCCAGTGGTGGCTCTGTCATCACAATCCAACATACTGGGCCCTCCGGAGTAATCGGAGTAATCTCTGGTCAAGACCCATCAGGCTTCAGCTTGGGACGTTAAGGCAGCCTAAGCTGCATCACTTTTTAACAGGGCTTCATCGCTCTGGTTAAGACAATTACAGGACTGCCTCCCAGTCACAGATATCAGGTTCCACCAAGATCTCAACAAGATCATGGCAGCGGTGGAATTTTCCACTGACGTGACGCTAAATGCATCTCGATTCGCTTCTAAGGCTATTGGGTCTTCCATCACATCTCGTCGCTTCCTGTGGCTTCACCAGTGGCAGGCAGATGCTAGGAGCAAATGGAGACTGGTTTCCTCCCCGTACAAGAGAGAGAAGTTGTTTGCCAACTCTTTAGATCCTATCCTAGTGGAGTCTCGGGACAAATGCAAGATTATGCCTAACTTGACCAGACGGGTGGAGGCCCGCCCGAGTCCGTATTTTCGTCCCTCTTCCTTTCAGGAAGTGGATAGTGGTTTTGGGGGGCAATGGTTGCAGAGACATTTTCCTTTCAGACAGTGTCAGGGCAGGCAGGGCAGACAGGGGCACCGTTATCCACCCAAACATTCCTTTCAGGGCGGGAGGAGTTGCCCCTATCGATGGTCCAAATGACTGCTCTTCTGAGCCTCCTATAGGGGGCCGGCTTGCTCTCTTTGCTGACCAGTGGGAGGCTTCCACTTCGGCCTCTTGGGTCAGGGAGACAGTAAGGTCGGGCCTCTCCCTGGAATTCCTGTCCAGCCCTCCAAGGTTCTTCGTCCACTGTCCCACGTTGCAGGATCAGGTGAAGCAACGCCTCATGGATTTGGCCATAACACACATTGACCATTCAAGCCATTCAGCTGGTTCCGGAGGCGCACCACGGTCAGGGATCTTATTCCAGACTGTTCCTGGTTCAGAAGTCCTCGGGAGGTTGGAGGAGAATTCTCAATCTCAAGACCTTGAACCATTATATAGTGTATCGAAGGTTCAAGATGCAGTCTCTCCTCTCCATTCTGGAGGACATCAGGAAGGGCAATCTCCTCACATCAGTGGATCTCACAGATCTTATCGACTGGGGAGTTCACCTCGGATCCTGCATGGCTCAAGATCAGTGGTCCCCAGAGGATCTTTCACACAACATCAACTGGCTGGAACTGCGAGCCATCCACCTGGCTCTCAAGAGTTTCGAGTCCCTAGTATCAGGGAAGGACATATTAGTGCTGACGGACAATGTGGCCGCCAAGGCCCACATAAATCATCAAGAGGGGAACCCAATCCTTGGCTCTGATGCAAGGGGCAGAGCAGCTGATTCTCTGGGTGGAGTCTCATCTGTCTTCCATCTGAGTGGACCACATATCGGGAATGATGAACATCCAGGTGGATTGGCTCAGTTGGACTTCAGTCGACCAGGCAGCGTGGCATTTGGATCCTTCTCTGTTCAGGGATCTGACCGCTTCGGCCCTCCAGTGGTCAATCTGTCTGCCACACAGGACAACTATAAAGTACTGAGGTTCTTCTCCCAGTTCCTGTCTCTGTGGCAGTGGTCATCACGGCTCCTGTATGCCTTCCCTCCTCTTCCTCTGATTCCCAGAGTCATCTGGAAGCTCTTGGAGGAGAAGGCGGAACTTTTGCTTCTGGCCCCTCATTGGCCCAGGAGACCTTGGTTTGCAGTTCTAGTGGCTCTCTCAGTGGACTGACCCTGGAGGTTCCCTTGGGACAGGATCTCCCTCAGTCAGGGGGTGTTAGTACACCTAGACCCACAGTGGTTTCAACTAACCGCTTGGCGCTTGAACAGGGCCTGCTGAGGGAGGACAAATTTTCCTCCAGGGTCATCGCCACTATCCAGGTGTTCTGCAGGGATTCCACCAACCGTATCTATAATGCTTCATGGCAGTCGTTTTGTACCTGGTGTAAAAAAGGGGATCTGGTTCCCACTGAATTTTCTGTGACTCAGGTTTTGGACTTTCTTCAAGTGGGTTTAGGTGCTGGGTTGGCCCTTAATACCCTTCGGAGACAGGTTGCAGCCCTTTCTCCTATTCTTACTTGTGTAACCCGGGATTCCCTGTCAAGGCACCCAGTAGTTCAACAGTTCCTCAGGGGTCCCACTAATCTTCAACCCCCTCCCCCCATGGTTTACCGCTTTCCTATGTGGGACTTAAATGAGATCTTAACTGCCCTTACCCAGGGCCCCTTTGAACCCATACAGGAAGTTAGTTTGAAATTTCTTTCCTATAAGGTGGCATTATTAGTAGCTATCACCTCTGCTTGGTGCATATCTGAGCTGGTGGCTCTGTTCACCAGGGGGGGATCTCTGTGTTTTCCATGCTGACAGAGTGGTTTTACGCCTAGACCCTACGTTCCTTCCCAAGATCAATGTTTGGTTTCATAGGGTTCAGGAGTTGATTCTGCCCAATTTTTGCCCTGAGCCTACACACCGTTTGGAATGTATTTGGCATACATGGATGTATGGAAGGCTCTCCACATATATGTTAAACGGACCTCTTCTCTGCGGAGGACAGAGTCCCTTTTTGTTTCTTTTCAGCCTGCCACCCTCAGCGGCAGGGTCACTTCCTCCACCTTGGGACGTTGGATCAGGGCTTGTATATCTATGGCATATGAGGCCCAGGCGTATCACAGCCCATTCAACCTGAAGTGCTGCGACTTCGGTGGCTTGGGCTACCCAGGCCTCTCTGGAGGAGGTCTGCAGAGCAGCTACTTGGTCTTCCCCTTCACCTTTTGTATGTCACTACAAGCTTGACTCTTATGCCTCGGCTGAGGCTACTTTTGGCAGACAGGTTCTCCAGCAGGTTCATTCAGAACTAGGACCACAGGCCCAGACTTCTGCCTCCCAATAGGACACAGCTTTGGTATGTCCCATTCCTGACTGCTGTTTCCTCCTTGATGGAGAATGGGCGTTGGTTATTACCTGATATGCCCTTTCTCAGCTTAGAGGAAACAGCAGTCAGCCCCACCCAGTTTATTCGTTGGGACCTGGGATTTGGGGGGAGGGCTTGGGTTTTGTTCTTTTGTCTTTACAGCTCAACATGTCAGTCTGTGTTGACACCTTCATGAAAAAGCTGGCAAGCAAAACAGGAAGAGGCATGGTTTAACAATTCACAGACTCTGTCCTAGCAGTTAACAGAGAGAGTTAATCCATTACTAACTGCTGTTTCCTCTAAGGTGAGAAAAGCCATACCAGGTAATAACCAACGCCTATTCTATGTAATCATCTGATAGTGTAACATTTTCTATCCAGATTAATTACTCAAAATTTCGTTTTGAAACAAAAGATTCATGTAACATTTCTTAAAACAAGAAGAAATTAGCATCATATCTTTTCATATTTATTTTCTGAAAGTACATATTATATTTAAAGAACTTTTTTGTATACAAACTAAATTGCCAGTTACAAAAAGCACAGTGATAAGTTTCCTATCTTGGAGATCCATCATTTCAATTTACATTACTGATTAGATTGGAAAATTGTTACCCAGTAATTCCAGAGGTAGAAACATATGTAATATTATTATTTTACCTTTACAGTGGCACAGAAGATTGTTTCAACCAGAAAAAAACAGCAGCTTTCAATAGGTCCTTGCAAATCATTACCAAATTCTCCAAGCCACTCATCAGTATGTTCAACCCAGGTCTCTGCAATACATATTAGCCAGGTATGGAATTACATTCATTTATTTTACTGGTAGATGAAGATTGGGTATAAGTACTTTCTGTGATTCTGACAATGATATTAATATTCACTAATCCATTGAATGGTTTTAAATGCTATACTTGTTACCTGATTTAAATTACCATATTTTTCAGAACATAAGACACACTTGAGGTCCGGACTGCCCCCACCCTACTGGCCTTCTGGAAAGCGGTGAAGACCTGGCTCTTCCGGCAGGCCTGGGGCTATTGATCTCACTACGGTGATCTTGCGAGACTCGGCCACAAATTGGAGTGTATGGGTTTTAATGTTTTTTTTAAACTTTTGTATGGGATATTGTTCTCATTGTTTTATTCTCTGTTGTTAGCCACCCAGAGTCCCTCAGGAGTTGGGCGGCATAAAAATGCGACAAACAAACAAACAAACAAACAAATAAACTTCCCCCACCGTCAAAAGAGGGTGAAAATTTGGGTGCATCTTATACACTGAATATAGCCAAAAATGTGAGGCACAGAGGCGGTGATGGTCTGTGGCAATCCCTGCAGCCTGGAACAGCTGATTGGGGGTATTCGGGAAGCTGATCCCCCTGCCAATCAGCTGCTCATGCTGAATCAGGCTGCAATAATGTGTTGAATCTGACCTGGCTGTTTGCTATTTGCTGCAAGGACTCAGAGTTTGCAGCAGCAATTGCATCCAGAAAGCACACACAAGTAACTGATTCAGCAGGATTCAATAACTTCTCTCTCTATATAATATAACACATGAAGTAAACATACAATACCAAAAACAAGTTTTCCAATGTGGTAGTAAATACAAGCAAAACACAAGCAGAGGAGAGGAGTTTCAGTTTCAGTTTTGAGCAGCAGACTAGTTTAGCGCTCAGCATAGACTTAAAGCTACAAAGCTAAGCCACTCCCAGGCTCCTTGCTGTCTCCTTTCTTGTTGCTCGCACAGCAAATACTGTTTCAGTTTCCAAACAGCCCTCAACACTCTCACACACTGACAGGACGCTAGCCAGATGATACCAATGGATGCTGGTAGGCAGAGGCAGAAATTTTTTTTTCCTTCCCAAAAACCTAGGTGCGTCTTATACTCCGAAAAATATGGTAACATTTTATTTGTAAGTGGTTTATTTCTAAATTATGATCATTTTTAAAATAATCAGAAATATTCCCAAAGTGGGATACTTTGATTTTGCCATGTGATTCATACAGTAGTAAAACTGAGACATAGCAGAATGATTCCTATAATTAAATGCAGTAATTTAAAAATACAACTTGATTAAAAGGATCTCATGCAACAGAAAGAGAATAATTGTTATATATTCTATGAATTAAACTTTATATATTAAAATGGTTGATAGTAGCTGCAAATCATAGAATTCTGCAGTTGGAAGGGATCATTTTTGCCACCGAGTTCAGTGCTAGAATCCAGATTGAAATTTGTACCATCTATGAGTGATAGTGTCAGCATGAGATTTCCAGTAAAAGGAAATCCACCATCTCTCTGGATGATTGCCTGTGTTCTTGAACTTTTGTTACCATTACAAAATTACTCTAACTCAAACCCATTATTCTGTATCCTTCTGTCTGAAACAAGAGAATTCTTCAACATGAGTTTTTATATCTCTGAAGAATTTTATAATTCCTCCCCTCCACTCTGCCCCGATTATCTTTTCTCAAGGCCATTCAGCCCATTCTAGTTTTCAAAATCTTTCATAAAACATTGTGTCCACAATTGCACACAATATTCAAGACAGAATCTAATAAATACCTGTCAATGACTACTTCAGCTTCAACCACAACAATACATGAGCACACAATAGATACAAACTTAAAGTGAACCGCTCCAAACTTGATTGCAGAAAATACTACTTCAGCAACAGAGTGGTCAATGCCTGGAATGCACTACCTGACTCTTTGGTTTCATCCCAAAACCCCCAAAATTTTAACCTAAGACTGTCTACTGTTGACCTCACCCCATTCCTAAGAGGTCTGTAAGGGGCGTGCATAAGAGCACCAGCTCTATTTGTATCTATTTTATGTATCCAATCCATATTTATACTTATTACCTAATACGTTCTTGACAAATAAATAATTTTTATTTTTATTTTAAATGGAAGAGTGGAATGATTATATGGTAAACCAATGCAACAACAGATATGGTGAAGAATAGAAAGCCTCGTGCTTTCTTTTTAAATTAATCTCAGCTCTCCTTTCCCCCCCTTCATTTCTGTCCTCTTCTGTTTCCCTTTTTGAGCCAATTGTCCCTATTAAACAATTACTTCATCTTTATATAAACAAATAAGTTACCATTCACATAATAATGTTCACAAAGTAGGAAAAAGTACATTATTCTATGTAATCGTATCATGAGCTGAAAAAGAGGCAAAAAAGCATTGACAACATGGTGGACTTACAGGAATCTTCCAGAATTTCACAACAGCCATCTAATTTATACATATTAACAAGGTATTATACGCATTAATTAACCTTTCCCATACATTTAGGGGTGCTTAACCCAAGAACAATGACTTTTTCTGGTTTTGAATTTGTTAATGTAGACAAGAATTGCATTTTCCTTTTCTACAGCTATATTACACTGCTGGTTATATTCCTTTTTGCAATCAACTACTATTTCAAATCTTATTATGTCCAACCAGCTATTTCCCTGGCCTATGTTTATGCATTTGAATGCTGTTCTTTTAAATTTCATTCTATTATTTTTGGCTAATTTCTCCAGCCTATAAAGATTGAGGGGTCCTTGGTGCTCTCTGAGCTTGCTTGTTTTCTTGCAGATGTTTCATTACCCAAACCAGATAACATCATCAGTGCTAGTAAGGAGTGCAGTTTACTGTCAGTTTCTATTCTAGTGGCTTGCCTGTCAGTATTGGTGGGGAATGGTCTTACCCTAGAGATTCTTTGGGCTGTTTGCTGTTGGCTTCTTTGGCAGTTTCTTGATCGGGGTATTGTTTACTTGATTGTTGGTCTGATGTTAACCTTGGAGTTAATCTATGCTGATCTGGATGCTGATTGCTGTGGAGAGGTGCTTGGGTCTTTTTGCTCCATTTTGGGCTGGGTATAGATGTTGTTAATGTCTATGTGTCTATTGATGGTTGATTTGTCAGAGTGCCAGGCTTCTAGAAATTCCCTAGTGTTTTTGCCTTGGTCTAAGATGGTCACATTTTCCCAATTGAACCTATGGTTAAATCTGTCTATATTTGTGAAATTAAAGAATTTTCATCATGTTTTCTGACTGCTAGTTGGTGTTTGTGGATGTCTTCTGCCAGTCTTCTACATAGTGGTTGTTGCAGTCCTTATATTGTATACAGTGTAATACCACAATCAAGAAATTACCAAAGAAGCCAACAGCAAACAGCCCAACCAAAGACTCTCTTAAGTCCACCCCTACCAACACTGGCAAGCCACTAGAATATAAACTGACAGCAAACTGCACTCCTTACTAGCACTGATGATTTTATCTGGTTTGGGTAATGAAACATCTGCAAGAAAACAAGCAAGCTTGTTTTTGTTGACCTTGGGCAGTCACTCTCTCTCAGACCTAGGAAGAAGGCATGGGCAAAGCACTTCCGAAAATCTTGCCAAGAAACTCCAGGGGCTTGTACAGACAATCACCAAGCGTCAACACTTAACTTGAAGACACACATACAAAAGTATTCCCATAATTTTTAAGGATATTATTAAGAAAAGAATAAATGTAGTGAGATTGTATATTGTGCCTACTTAAAATAAGTTAAGGAATTAATAAAAGCCAAGTTGTTTAAAAACAGACTTTTAAATTGGCTTCAAAACATTAAATAATATTCATCAAAAATTACTCATGAAATGGGGTGCCACATGATTCATTGTTATTACTCTTAAATGTTTCCATTATTGATTTGGAAGAAGAGAAGTAATATTTATCACATTTTCAACTCATAAAAAAACATAAAACCTAGAAAATAGAAACTAAATTCTTAACAGTCTGAAAATTGACCTGGAAATATCAGAATAAAATTTAATAAAGAGAAATGCAAAGTTCTTTACTTGAATCAAAAAAAGCTAGAAACATCATTAGGATAATAATGATTATTAATAGTTATCACATCACAAACTGAATATGAATCAGCAACCTACAGTTTTAGGTTGAATTGATAGAAACAGTTTTCAAATCACAAGTAATAGCAGTTGTATTTTATTTAATATGATAGCCACTATTTCAAGTTCTGAGTAACAAAGGGTAATATTTTAAAAAATGAAATAGTTACAGAGAAGCAAAATTGAGATAAACTGGGAATTTAAAACTAAGTCTGATTAAGTAAATTCCCTTCTTATTAATTTCTATGTAAATTCTTTAGTTACAGATCTATGTAACAGAGAGTATCATTCTCTCTGATGAAAGATTTCTTTAATCCCCTATGTGTGTACAATGCAGTTATTCTATCATTATTTATCACTATATAAGAACTAAAAGTGCTTATTAGCTATGCTTAACAATTTGCCATTAATTATAAAGACAAAGCTCTCCTTTTTTGCAATTAAAAAATAATATCCTATGGGGTCATGATAGTGGGAATGTGATAAAACAAAGCTGAGTTCTTCAAGCTCATATGTAAAGCATTCTCCATAGTGAACCGAACAGTCTTTAGATTCTACTATTAAAGAAGTGGCTGTTAACAATCATAATATTGTTAAGCCGCCCTGAGTCTCTGGAGAAAGGTGGCATATAAATTGAACTAACTAACTAACTAAATAGTTATGGATATATTTCACCTTGTTTCAGATAAATATATGATCCTCAAAGGAAATAAAATGTAAACAGCAATGTTTCTGCTAACTGCTCACAATCATTGTAGAATAATGGATGTGAATTACTGGAAAACAGTGTCCTTCTACTGTATTATTTTTTTAATGTAGCAGTTTGATAGAGGAGACAATTAACAGAGGGATAGTGGTCTCCTCTTTATAGGATGTGTGCAAATAGAAGTTAGAAAGTCATGCTTCTATTTAGATTACTGATGGATATGATGTCCAATGAAGGCTTGAGGACTTTCTCTGTAATTTCTTCTTTTCTGTTTCTGTATGTGGCATACAGTTTACCACTCTGACTATAAGAGAACTAATAAATGAAGGAATTATTTATTGATATATGTAGTGGTGAAGTAGCTTGTACATCTCAGTGACACTATGAGCTATGCCTTTGAGAATGTGCACATTCTCAGAAGGGTCACTCTTAAGGATCAGACCAAGGTTGATCCACAGGAAAAGGAAATGACATAAAAGACACAGAATAATTAAGTTCAGATAGGACTGTGTTCCCCCTTCCCCAAACACTAAGATACAATGGGTCTGGGTCTGAGTGATTGCTGTTTACTAGACAATATTATCTTACGGTGCTGACAATTGTTTTTTGTATGCTGGCTTTTATTATTTTTTGTTTTTTATTGCCATTGATGTGAGCGGAATTGGATTTTTCGGCTCTGTTTATTTGCCTTGCCTGTTTTGCCTTGAGGTTTTTGCCTCTGGGTTATTAGCCACAAAGTTTTCTCCTTGGCTGGCCCTCTGCTAGTCTTATGCTCCGGCACAATGGCCACGACCACTCCCTCCCAGGTACTTCACCGCAGCCCATACACAGAAGGAGGTTTCGTCCTAGGTTTTTCGACACCTGGGACAGTTAGGGCCAACAAATCAGCTAGAGGGGGAAGGAAGGAAGGAACAGCCTTAGTGAAATGGGAGGGAGAAGGAGGGAAAAGGAGGGGGGGGACTTCCACCTCTGGCTTTGTTTTCGAGAGAAGGAAGAACCCTTTTCAGGCCAGATATCCAAGTTTTCTTTAGTTCACAGTTCTGACATTCCATGTTCAAATGGTACACATGTATCTGCTATGTCAAGATTTGTTTTATCTTTGGCCACATCAGCCATGTAGCCTTACATGGAATAGAGGGAAAGAAAAAGAAATGTGAAAATTAACTTAAGAGGAATATAGATGGAAACAATCTTGATTTAAAGGTTGCCTATTAATTCCAAGAATTTAGTGATGGACAGTGATGTTTTCTCTATACAGAAATTCTATATATATTTTAAAATCTTGTGTTATAGTAGGAGATACAATCAAAACTTTGATTTTCTTTCTGCTAAAAAGGATTTTAATCATTGCAGACCAGTAATGGAGGAGGGAGTTTAAGTGATTATTCTTCCTCTGTCCCATCTACTCCAAGCACCAGTCAGAAGGAACTATGAATTGATGTGCCACCTACTACTAATACTCCAACACCTGTTCATAAGCAGTCCAAGCGCCGGTCTAACCTTTTCACAGTGAGTTGACAAAAATATATTTATTTGATTTCTATTACCACTGATTTCAACAAGTGACTCTGCTTGTTTGATCATGTTTCTCTAATCAATTAATCAATAAGCTAACTTCAAAAACCATCTTTGAAAGTTGGTTTCTCCTTCCCTGTAGTTAAGAATAACCTCAATTTGGATGCATCTAAATTTATTTTTTCTTATTTTGTATAATCTTTACCATGGTTCTGGGATGCACTGAAGTGTATATAGAGTGAGGGGAAAAAGTAGTCAATTCATACTTCCATCACATACTAAATTCATATTCATATTCTACCTTTGAAGCAGGGATGAAATGCTCCCGGTTCGGACTGGATTGCCTGATCCAGTAACAATGGCAGTGGGTGGTTCAGAGAACCGGTAGCAAAAATCCCTGCCCCCCCCCCCC